>JAOYMR010000021.1:10438211-10461290 GCA_025802075.1 Tenebrosternarchus preto
ACACTCCATACACACCATTCAGTTAAGAAATGATGGAAGATCTTCTTCAAACCAACATGTCACCTGGCTCAGCTCTGAGCCACTGTGTTTTATCTGAAGAGAACCTCTCTGGCAGGATGTATATTCTCTGTGCTCTTTTATTTAAGATGTATATTGTATGTGCTCATATATCAGTCCTCTGATTCAGAAATAGAACACACTAAATTGGTTTGAGTTTTGTGATCTTAGATCTGCAGGTTTCTTACTGCATCTCTGAAACGACTGCAATTTTGTATTTTTTTCTTTTCTTGTTAAAAAAAGTCCGCTAAAGTTGCTTAAATATATCTATAATAATTAATCGACTCTTGCCAAAGCAGTGGTTATGTAATACCTGTTATTAACGACAGATGTAATCTTTGCACCAGAACACAACATTTACCTTAGAAATAGTCAATATGTAGTTTACGGAAAACAATAAGTCTAACAAAAATATTAACCTGGACTGCGCATTTGTATAAATTTACACCCTAAGGAGTTATTGTTGTATCGGCAGACTCAGCACTTAACTTTTATGCGCGCTCCTGTAGGATGAACGCAAATCCGTGCTCCTCTGTTCCTTGTCTATGGAGAGAAACATTGCGCTCGCGCCAGCTATATCGTCACGGGAGAGTTCATTTCGTCACTCTCTCTAGCTCATAAAGTCACGCACCTGGCAGTACAAACACCGCAAAACACGATCCGAGTAGAGAGAACACCTCTCTCTGGCGACGCATTCAGAGAAACTACAATTCTTTTCAGTTTTTTTTTTCATTAAGGTGTGGCTTATTTGAATATACACATAATTTGTGACTACAAAACACAAAAGACAACTTTTATGAATCTAGCAAATTTTTCTTATTTCTCGAGAGGGTGCGACATGACGGCGGAGTCCCGTCATTCACCGGCGGAGGCGACCATCCCTGCGGTGAACTCTCCTAACTTCAGCCTGGATTCCCCCATCTCTCCTTCCCTGCTCCAACAGCCAGGAGCCAAGAACGGTGTTCTGGTCAAGTCCGAGCCTCGCGCTAGCAGCCCGAACACTGACACACAGGAAGGGGTCTCTCTGGGTCAAACCGAGGAAATCTCGCAAACCGGGAGCCGTAGGCGGAAAAGGCCCCTGCAGCGCGGGAAGCCTCCGTACAGTTACATCGCCTTGATAGCGATGGCCATCGCCAACACTCCGGAGAGGAAACTGACGCTGGGAGCCATTTACAAATTCATCATGGAGCGCTTTCCTTTCTACCGTGAGAACTCCAAAAAATGGCAAAACTCAATTCGCCACAACCTCACCCTCAACGACTGTTTCGTGAAGATCCCTCGCGAGCCCGGTAGGCCCGGTAAGGGCAACTACTGGACCCTTGACCCCGCCGCCGAGGACATGTTTGATAACGGGAGTTTCTTGAGGAGGAGGAAAAGGTTTAAGCGTACAGACGGAAGCACCTTTCCGAGGTACGTGCAGAGCTCGAGCGCATTTACGCCGGCGCCAAGCGGACGACAGCCATATTCCAGCACCTTTTACCCGGGAATGACACCGGGCTACGGCTCTCCGCTGTCCGGGTCCGCTCATCCAGCAATGTTACAACACTATCAGACCTCAGCCGGGGTCGCTCAAGGACAGACCAAAATATTCAGAATCGATAATATTATTAGTCAGCAATGTGTCATGCCAAACGGACCGGCAACAGACATTAACCCACAGTGTCTCGGTTTCGGTACCGGAGACCTAGGCTCAATGACCGCAACCTGCTCGGTATCCGCCACCGAACCCTCCACCTTCCAGACGCAGGTCGTAAATCTGGGCTCGATGGCGCCCGGTTACATGTACTCCCCCTCGGCCTCCCCTCCTCACCTGGCCTCGGTAACGCTGCCTTCAGGTAGCTCGCAGATGTACTGTATGAATAATACGATCCCGTTGCCAACGTCCCGTTCAGGGTCGTGCGCCGAGCAAACCGAGCAGCATCTGGGAGTCTCGGGACCAGCTGTGAACTCGTACAACGCGCGACAAACAAACTATACATCTGGGCTTGAACGGTACATGTGATGGACTCTTAGAAACAGAGACAAAACGAAATATTTTGTGAAAATATAGCACATTGCATAATATGGTAAAATATGCAAATGTCAATTTTTTCGAATCTGTTTTCCACAAATTCTCCTCTATTGTTTTTTTTTACTGATAGGTCAGCATTGTTTAATAATATAAACACGCTCACTAAAATGTACAGTGTGTTTTTACTGATAGGTTAACATTGTTTAATAATATAAACACGCTCACTAAAATGTACAGTGTCACGTCAGACTTCCTTCTGTATAATGTGCCAGTCCTGATGTCAAAATTTGCATTTAGGCCTGTTCAAACTGGAGTGTCAGTTGGATGTACGTTTTTAATACAAGCTGTAAATATGTAATAAACATGTTTTGTGCAAACTCTTTTTTGTCACGTTTTTTAACTTCGCTGTTTTCTAAAACAACGTCACGGTTTATTTAGATTTTCTTAGCATAAAAAATGTAATAATAATAATAATAATAATAATAATAATAATAATAATAATAATAATAATAATAATAATGTATTATTATCTATCACCATGTATTATTAGCAACTATATTATTATAACTACACTAACCACGCATATATTAATAACTGTATATATTAATAACTGTTTAATAATGATAATAATAAATACAAATACTAATAATAAAAATGATGATGATGATAATAACGACGACGACGACGATGATGATGATGATGATGATGATGATGATTATTATTGCAGTTTAATTTAGTTCGGCATTAGCATACTTTTGTGTTAAAGCGTGCTTTGTTTTTTCATAAAATCCTAATTAGAATATTCAAGATATGGTCAATTTATTTAAATTATTTAAACACCTGAACGTATCCTGTTCGATATTTAACGAAGATGTTGGTGACTTTTTACTATGTATATTATATTTAGTCTGGATGAATACTGGACTTAGTAATTTCGTAATTATTTGCGGCTCGTTAACTCGCCAGTATAAGTGATTATTTACTTAAAGATAGCCGTTGGTTCTCGACTTGCTTTATATAACACTGGTCAAATTTATTATCGAAATACCGCGTGTTTAGAATTATTGTATATGGGCGTATATTTAACAGCAATGAATATATTCCATAAAATTATTCTTAATAGAGTTTGTAACAGGTATTTTAAACACACGATCTGTACTTGTTGATTTTGTAAGTACTTTACAAATAAAAAAATTTACTGAATAGAGTATGTTCTAGGCTGCTAGAGTATTTTTGTTCGTAGCATAGCTTCTATTTTCTATTCTTCTTCTTCTTCTTCTTCTTCTTCTTCTTCTTCTTCTTCTTCTTCTTATTATTATTATTATTATTATTATTATTATTATTATTATTGCTATTGTTATTTTCAGTGTTGTTGTTATGTTACTATTGTTTTCCGGAAAGTCAGGTCCGGAAGAGTCGGAGTCCAGAACGGTTTGGTCCTTTTCCTGTTCACATCTAGTTAATGGTTTAGTAGGTATATTCACATAAAATAGTTAATGGTTTAGTAATGGTTTAGTAAAGGTGCGTTACTGCGCGCAAAGGCTTCACCTGCAGTAGAGCACGAAGCCTCTCTATGCTGAAAATAAGTCAAATTGTAAAGCGCTACAGAGATGTGGAGACCACAGAGATGTAGAGACTCCAGAGATGTGCAGACTTTAGAAAACTTCGTGAAACAAGGCACTTTGGTTTTGTAAAACCTGTTAATCTTCAAACTGCGAACAGTTCGAAATCCAGGGACGTTTTGTCACTGGGAGTTTTTGCTGATAATGGCGCGACACCGTGTGGAATGAGTAACGCGAGGCTGTTCACCGTGTAACTCACGTGGTGCACATAGTCTCGTGTCCACCAGATGTCAGTCAAGGCTAAGACAAATCAGCTCGATGGACGTAAACGAGTCTGTATAAAACTCACTGACCTCAACTTGATGGTAGAACTACTGTTATATTCCAGTCCAGTTCAGTGTGAAGTAATTAACGGAATTATCAGGCTGCCCGTTATTATGTTTACACCGGCTATTTTGACTGTTGTTCATACTTTATTGTAAGTTTTATAGTAAGTTGTTTTTAAACAACATTTTTGCAAAGTAACAATGAAATAGTATGTTTTTACACTGTAGTTTATTCTTGTCAAAGATTCAGTGCAATTAGTGTGTTGATTTATTTAATCATTTTACTTCAGTGAACTCAGTGAAGGTTCGTCTGCTGTAGATTCCTCTACACCTCTGTCACCAGGCACAAGCTCAGTCAGAAACACAGTATTTCGACATTATTCATGTTCCCTGGCCGCACCTTCATTGCCGTAAACAGCAATTGTGAATCCATTAAAAATAAGAAGCAAACGCAGAAAAGCGGAAGAAAGTGTCGTTCGTTTAAAACACGTTTAGTAACAATTCTTTTTTTTTTAAGAATGTCTCCTTTGATTTAAAACACTGTGGGGTTTACGCGTGCACCGATGTGTTTTAGCATGTTTGACATTACAGACTGACCAACCTTTTTGTGAGTTGTCCTCCGACCTATAAAGTTGTAATTTAAGAATGTGCTCGTGGTTGGATAAGAGGGAAAAGAAAAGCGGCCTCATGAGAGTAATTGCAGGGGAGATGACGGTACTGCACGCGCACACAGTTGTCAGAGACAGAGGCCCAACAGTAGTGTCTGAGTGGACGCGTCCGGACTATTTCTGTTTGAGATAATTATGACATGACATATATATGTAAACACTACATTTTTCTTTTTTATCTTAAAATATGCGAAATGTCATAGTTTCAGCTTTTACTTTCTCCTCGCCTGAAAAATATGCATCTAGCTCTTCGGGTCATTTGTATTTTCATTTGTTCTATGTTACAAAAATCAAGCCGAATAGACCAAGAAAATTTGACTCTGAAAAAAAACTAAGCGGTTTATTGAAAACCTCAATCTGATTCCGAGACAAACTACTGACGTCTGTGCAGCAGCGTGGCTGATGAAAGAGCACGAGGACCACTGCGCTGTCGCCGCTCATTCCTGTAACTCTTACCTTGTCATCCAGTCACGGGCTATGACGAATTGGAGCAGGTTGTAGAATACATGCGCGACCGCTCGTGCATGTGTTGAAGAACGTTTGACAGCGACGGCTGACCCTGATGGATTGTGTTTAGAATTCTTGTCAAGGAAAACATAAAACCCGTGAGAAGTTATTTGGGAATTGCTGGAACGCTATGTGGCTTTGAGTCGCGAATAAACAGAGACATTTCCTAGGTTAAAGCCACTTAATCTGATAAGTTTTCTAAAAGAAAAATACATTAGCTACACTTCATTAATGTTGTTTGACTGTTTCTATATAGACTCTATCTATCTAAAAATACAATTATAAGTATTATAATCGGCATTTGATTTTGATATCTTTTTAATGAAAATAACGAAATGACTCGATATAACAAAGCAAAATTAAATGTATGCAATTTAACATATAGATATTTAATAAACAACTTGTGTGTACGTAAATAAGTCTAGTTATGTAAGCACATATTTAACGCACGAGCATAAGCAAAATCAAACACTGAAGAATACAAGCGATTGAAAACATTTGTTTTTGATATTTTATGTTCACATTTCGTGCTCATTTTATGAATATGATTGTTCCAAGTTCACAGTGTCCAATATATAGTTTACTGATAGTCATTGATATACTTTACAATATATAGTTTACTGATAGTCATTGATATTTACTGATAGACTGATATAGTCATTTACTGATGTTAGTAATTTTAATAATGCGTCATTTAGTCGATTAATGACTTATGTATGTTTAAGGGATTTAGAAGCTTCATTGTGAGGCTTTTTAGATTTACATCCCTCCTGCCAGCACCACACGCACTCAGAGATAATAAACATCGTCAAGAATATGAATAATGAATAACTCGCATTAATACGAATGAATATTCATATTTATAAAAATAAGAATATGAATATTGATATATGAATAACTCTTATTAGTTTTCTTTCTTCTTTAACAGTTATGAAAACGTATACCATAGCTGTTAGTATTTACTACTTGATCTATAAAATAATTGGCAATCTGTATATAGATATGTAAATAGATATAATTATATAATGCGATAGATAGATAGATAGATAGATAGATAGATAGATAGATAGATAGATAGATAGATAAAACAAATACGTTTATAAAACATGTTAACAAGTAGTCTACATATCTGTGATGGCCAAAGCGATCTTCATGCCAATATTTAATCATATCTAATTGTGGTTCTGTTTTTGGTCAGTCAGTTCTTACGGATGTTCAGAACACTACCAGTATGAGACGGCATAAACTTTTGCCAAGCAAATGAAGTAAATGTACACACACGCCACCTCCGCCCCTCTCATCTCTCACTGCTCCTAACTTTCCGCAGTTCCTGGTTACTGACACGCTGGTCATGTGATCTGGGTTGTTGGATAAATAGTTTTTGAGAGGCGCGAGGGGGTTATACTGCGAAGCTCATTCGCGGCACTGCGCAACGTCCGTATCTAGTAACAACCCTCCAGAGAAAAAAAATAACGAAAACGTGAATGCAGATTCGGTTGTGGATGCTTGGTTGTGGTGGCAACACAATTCGGACAAAAGTTCGCGCTCTAGGAGGACATTATATAGTCGCCAGAACACAGGCAATTGATTGGTTAACGTGAGCGTTTCGTTTCACGTGCTCAGAAGTGTGGAAGATTCACGTACGTTATGCAAGAGTGCTGTGATCGTTTCCTGGCTTTACTATCGTGTGACGTGAAGTGATTTTCTATGCAGCAGAAGAAAGACAGAAGTAGACAGCTCTGGCCCCTGGAAGACGGGCAGTCTGGTCGGACTACTGAACTCACAGACTGAACGATCCCAGCGATACTGGACACGGAAGGCGACAAAAGAAGAAGAAAAGACTATCTAAGGATGACTCTGGGTACGGACATGTCGGACAGCTCGGCGCTGTCCGACGACGTGGACATCGATGTGGTCGGAGGAGACATTGTGAAGGAAGGGAAATATCTCCACCATCACACTTTCCACTTGGACAACGACTCCGACGATAGTCTATCCCAGAATGCAAGGCAGATCACGACCTCGCCGAGTCACAGCGGTTTAGAATGCCCGGGTGCGCGTGCTGGGGCTGAGGGAGAACCAGGAGCCGGGGCATTGACCGGGGACAAGCCGGGTAAAAATGCGCTCGTGAAACCTCCTTATTCGTATATTGCCCTGATTACTATGGCTATTTTGCAGAGTCCAAAGAAACGTTTGACGCTTAGCGAGATCTGTGAGTTTATCAGCAACAGGTTTCCGTATTACCGGGAGAAATTTCCTGCCTGGCAAAACTCAATTCGTCACAATCTGTCTCTAAATGACTGTTTTGTCAAAATTCCCCGTGAACCTGGCAACCCGGGCAAAGGCAATTACTGGACCCTAGACCCCGAGTCGGCCGACATGTTTGACAACGGGAGTTTTCTACGCAGGAGGAAACGTTTCAAGCGACATCAAAGCAACGAAATTCTCAGGGAAACCGGAGGATTCCTGCCCGGTTTGTGCTACAGTCCGTACGGCTACAACTACGGGCTCCAACTGCAAAATTTCCACGCTCATCACCCGTATCACCCGCACCACCCCGGAGGAACTTTCTCCTTCCAAAGCTCGCCCTGCCCTCTCCCTAGCCCTGCTTCAATTTTCTCCTCGCCGCACTCCTTACCGTCGCTCTTAGGGGCCGATTTGCGAAAGCCGTTCTATCCACAGCTTAGCCCCACGCTGCCTGGACTAGCGCCGCACAAAACGGACTCAAACGCTCCCGGTAGGCCTTCTTTTTCCATAGACAATATAATCGGTGCGGCTAGTTCACCGGCCTCGACCTACAACCCACAGCAGGGTCAGATTTTAGCCATGCTGACCACCCCTTCACTGGCTTCAGCCTCCAATCATTTGAATCTCTCGCAAGAAACAATGCTGCAGGCGGGTACGCAGAGCTTCTCCAGTAAAACGACAAGTCTTAACAATTGTCATTTCTAGAACATCTAGAACAACTGAAAGCGCGTCAGTTCGTTTTCTGGTTCAGTCGACGTCTAGAACAACTGAAAGCGCGTCAGTTCGTTTTCTGGTTCAGTCGACGTCTAGAACAACTGAAAGCGCGTCAGTTCGTTCTCTGGTTCAATCGACATTTGCTAAGGTAGGATTGACATTTTTGTGGGACTAAAATTCTCACCGGTTGAAGTTTTATGGAAATCTGAGGGTTTTAAAACCTTTATAATTTGGTTATATTTATGAACTGTAAATATGTATGATACTAATAAACATCACTAAAGAAGAAATTAAGATCACTTAACAAGGAGCGCGAGGTTAAGATTTCACTTTTGGCCCGTGGGCCTACGCCTCAATCCAAGAAAAGCCAGCTGTTTGAAGTAGAAAATGTCGATTAATTTTACTTATTGTGATCGAATTTTCCTGTCGTTGGGCATAAATGAAGATTGTCATTGCTATTTTATTGTTCATATATTTTGTGAGTTTGTGAAAAGCACTGTTAATAGCGAGGCCGAAAACTCAGGTTTACGTTTTTTTGAAAGCACATTGCCGGGGACAATGGGGTTGTAAATAGATACCAGAGCCTAAGTTTCACTTCCTCTCTCTGTCCCATCAGTGGTGTGTCGGTGAATTTATAGTTAACTTTATTTCTATTTTATAGTTAACTTTATTTCTATTTTATAGTTAACTTTATTTTTGTCACTAGACGATTATGTGTCGTTGATGTAAATCGCATTACCTCTCATTCTGTTTGACTGTTTGTGCTTACACTCTTATTACATTGAAAATAATCTGTGAAGAGAATGTTATGTGTAAAGACGGATAAAAGACGTAATGTCCATAGGTCATTTGTTGTAATGACAAGAAAATAAATGTTTGTGAATTTTAAAGATGTTTTTGCTAACTTTTTTAAACGTTTTTTAACCTAGCACCATAAAAGACTGAGTTAGAGCAGACCCCCCCCCCGCCCCCCTAGCTTTCACAGTGCAAAGTTCGAGCACGAGCGAGACTGCCGTCAAATAACGCTTTTTAAACTCTTTCTAATTTTTGCTCACTGTGCTTTCCGTGGCGGTTCAAATCTCGGTTAAGGATATTGTTGAACTCTAACCTGTTTGTGCTTAACTAATGATATTTTTCTGAGTAAACTAAGGTAAAGCACTTTTCTGGATAAGAGCGCCGGTTAAATACCATAAATGTAAAGGTGAAGTGTGAACGATGACCTTCAGCCTGTCTGTGTGTGTGTACCCCAGTCCTGTCTCTGTGTGTGTACCCCAGTCCTGTCTCTCTGTGTGTGTACCCCAGTCCTGTCTCTGTGTGTGTACCCCAGTCCTGTCTCTGTGTGTGTGTACCCCAGTCCTGTCTATGTGTGTGTACCCCAGTCCTGTCTATGTGTGTGTATCCCAGTCCTGTCTGTCTGTGTGTACCCCAGTCCTGTCTGTGTGTGTGTGTACCCCAGACCTTTCCTGCGGGAAACTGCGGGTGCCTAAATGCGCCCTAAAACCCAATGCTGAATCTGTTGGTCTGTGCGCAGAAATAATGTAAAACTGTAACACAAACTGTCAGCCCGTCTGAGGTGAAGATACTTCTGGATTCTTTTCCATGACGCAATTCAGTTTAATATTGCTGTAATCTCATTTTGGATCGTTCCATATATACGTGAATAACCATGCGAAGAAAAAAATGCGGGTTTGTTTTGCACTCTTAACAGTTAAACGCCTGCAAATCTGAGAAGTTTCAAACTAAGTTTGTAGAAATAAATACGATTAGACTTGTCTAATCTAATTTATTTACTTCCTTGCTCGTCTACACACCCCTGCTACCCCAACAAATATTTACCAAAAAATTAAATACTTTCAGTGCCATTTCTATTTCAACTCATAAAATAACCAGGAGGGCCTAATGTTTTATTAGACCAACATGTAAACACCTGCCCTGAAATAAATGGGAAACGAGCCGTACGTGGTACCGGTGCTGACCGTCTGATCACGTGACTGCTCTTGTGTGGCATTCGGAGCCATGATAATTGAGTAGATTCTGGCAAATGACAAAGACCTAAATAAAAGGGAACATCAGGGTTTTGAAAGCCTGTAATTGAATGTGAGGGTTCTACATGGCTACCCACAATCTCTCGGGGATCCATTGCTAATTTGTAGTAGCATTTTTTTTCATCTGGCATCTAATCCGCGATAATGCGGCTTTTGCCCGTTTGTTGATGATGTTGCTGAAGACTTTGTCCCCTGGACCTCAATAGGCGCCCAGCGAGAGGTCCCTGGCGAGACAAGCCACACACATTTGCTTCTGAAAAGCGATCTTCTTAAAAGACTCTCGGCCGTCCGCTTTCTTCTCGTTTGTGCTGTGTTTCGGGATATGCACAAAAGAGGCCGCGGGAACTCGTCTTAGAGCAAAAAACAGAACCGCGAATCTATTTCAGACTCGACCAAGCACACGGTCGGGCCGCGTGAAACTGCTTGGTCTGCACGCAAATGGTAAAATCCCTCCGTGGGGAGTTTTTGACAGCTTATTATTAGAAGTAAAAGGTGACTGGAATGACTCCCTGTATTCTCTCCTCTTATTCAACCGCGCATAGCCACTGAAGCGAACGCAAAACGTGGTAGGTGATTCAAAAGGTAATATTTGCTTATCTTAAGAACGTAGGATAGCTAAATTAACATTAAGAAACATTCCATGTGCCAAATCAAAAACTTAGTATTAAAAATAATTTAGTTCAGACAAATCAGCAAAGATTTTGTAATTCTGAAATATGTGGAAATATGTGTGGAAATATGTGGCTGTCATTTCTGATGTTAAACCTATTTACTTGCCTTATTATTATTATTATTATTATTATTATTATTATTATTATTATTATTATTATTATTATTATTATTATTAATAATAATAATAATAATAATAATAATAATATAAATACTATTTCGTTCTTCATTCATTTATTCTTACTATTCCTAATGTGTGTGGTTTAAATGGAAACAGGACCTGAATCAAACATCGCCGCACAGTCTTTTGTAAAAATGATTTACGAAGTCTGTTCCCCATATGATCGCAAAAAAGGGTAAGAGCGTTTTGTGATCAAAAAATTAATATTTTATATAATTGTTGTTTTTGTGATTATTACCAACACATTATATTTATTCTACTAACAGAATTATTACTTATTCTACTAATAGAATAAGTAGTAGTAATACTAATAGAATAAGTAGATCTCAAAAACAGTTTCAAAAACATTATTATTATTATTATATTATATTATATAATAATAATAGTAATAGTAATAGTAATAGTAATAGTAGTAGTAGTAGTAGTAATAATAATAATAATAATAATAATAATAATAATAATAATAATAATAATATATGAAATTACCTTTCAATTATTGTTTTAATCCATTCATCAGGAGTCCTCTGCATCGGTGACTTACACTCGCGCGCATGCTGACGCACAGTCAGAAAGATAAAGAAACCGATAAACTGCGCAGTTTGGAGTTGGCCGGGGGTGGCGAGATGGCGAGAGGTTAGCAGAAAACTACACAATGTTATACGTATGATCCTCACGAACAACAAAGGCTAAAACTGTTATTTTAAACAGATATTACATCTCGGCCTGACCTGCATTGGGGTACAACCCGCAGAAGCGCGTCAGGATTAAAACACGCACACAAACAAAGTTCTATGTTGTGTTTGAAAACCAAGTGCTTTTCAAAGTGTATGACTTGAAACTCTGTTTAGAAACAATTCAGCCGTATTCGCCCTCACGTCTTATCATGTTGTTATAGCAGCTTCTGTTCTGAGTATCGCCCAAGCGGATATAGCGCTAAAGGTGCAGGACGGGAGTTTGAAAACCGGTGCTTGTCGTACTCACTTAGGGTTCTGGAATCTTGGCTTGTTTCTCCTTCAAAAATCGCTTGACTCCCTTCTAATCGAATCGATATTGTAAATCATGGGTTACATGGCAAAGGCTAACAGCCTAAGTCCGTCTAATTACCCGGCCTTTCAGCTCTCTTTTTTTCCCATGCGGCGAGTTAGCCAGGCCTTCATCATGGGTGGTCCGGCCACAGCCTCCGGCCCGCTGCTTATCTCTGCTTGGCTCATCAGCCACTGCCGTTTGAAACGCGTGTTTCGTAAATTAAAAATAGAGGAATTTAATGTAGAGGCAACGTGCCATTATAATTTCGTTTATAGTGACGTCTCTGGCGTACATAGGGAACTAATCACCGGCTCTAGTCCTATACCTAATGAACGAGGAGCCTGTTTTTGCTCCGGTACTGATCTCCGCAGTGGGTGTGATAGTTTTTGATCGTGTGCTCTGTCTTATTAATGCTCTGTGTTTACGTGTTTTATTTGCCTTATTTCGGTACATGATCTAGGCGCAAAATTCATTCATATCCTTATTTTAAGATTGACGACGTTTGCATACATGTAGAACTGTGCACTTTGGAAGTGCCTGTGTTGTTCATATTTTGCGTGTTTGTAAGAAGCAAAATCACTCAAAATTTCTTGAACTGTCAGGTAAATTCTTTTTTAAATCGCGATGACCTCTTTGAGGTATACAACAGGTACTAAGTAATAAACTCCATTATAGTACAGTACTCAGTGGGGCTTATTTTGTTGTGCGGCAATATTGTAGGCATCTAGATATTTTATTTCAAACAAATAGCACTTTTATAAAAACGGAATTAGCAAGTATGATTATGTATACGTTTCACACTGGATGCGTTTCAGAAATTGTCTAAATCGAACAGGTTATACAAGGACTGTAGGCAAAACCTCTTGCAAAATAATAATAAAAATAAATAAATACATCTTGTTTCACCGTTTTATTTAAATATTGATTTATTCATTTTTATATCACTAATGTCTTTGATTTTATTCTTAACCTAGTACGATTACTACTACCAGCATTATTATTATTATTATTATTATTTGTTGTTGTTGTTGTTGTTGTTGTTGGTGTTGTTGATTGTTTTGCTATGCTAGCAATAGTAGTTGTACTTGTAGTAGCAGTACCAATATCAAATGTGTATTATTACTACTATTAGTATTAATATTAACAATATTATCGCTACTTTTATTATCTGCTGTTTATTGGATTGTATTTCCATTCGATATTGAGCCGTTCGTGATCAATTTCGCTTAACCAAAATACAGGAGCTGCGCCGAACTCCCGACTAAACGGAAAAGAACGAAGAATGTTCTTTCATTACCGGGCCTGCATATTTCTATCCCGATAACTATTAATGTTCGTCACACATTTCAAACCGTGAGTGCTGCTTTTGGGGGACTTCTTAGGACCAGCTGTGGATCTAGCCTGCTTACACTCCATGGTGATATTTCTTTATTTTTTATTTAACTAGTATTAGTCGACTAGCAGTAATAGTAGGAGGAACAGTGATGATGCTATAGTATAGTATAGTATAGTATAGTATAGTATAGTATAGTATAGTATAGTATAGTATAGTACAGTAGCAGCACAGAAGATCTGTAGTCTGGTCAACAAGAATAGGTACGTCTGTTTGAGTCAGGTAAAGTAAACATGATCAGAAAATGATGTAGAGTGTCTTACATAGTAGGGAATGTCACTATCAATCACACCGGGACACCTGCCGCTAAGAAGAAACACGGGTAGTCTGCCATGCCGTTTCCATACACTCGACAGCACCCAACCCATCGTCCGTCGTTGGTGATGCGAAGGTATTTCTTGTACGAGTAAATTAAGTGTCTATAGTGATCTCCCACCCTTTTCTTGTGATAAAATCATTTTCTCGGAAGGTCTTTGTTACATGTGAGGTCCTGTTTCTGCAGATTTACAGTTCCAGATCAAAGAATGTAGGTCTATTAAATGTTTTATTATTATGGTAACCGTTTTTTTAAGACACCGTTGTCTACAACTTACAGAGGTTAGTAGATATAAAGCTTTGTTAAATAGGCTACCTCCTCTCTGTCTCTTATAGTCTTTAACGTGGCGAAACAAACAGATGACTGGAGCCTTCGCCCTCATTGTGTTGGAATGCAGGCGGCTGGGTCTCTTGACACCCCGGTCGAGAGCAGAGATGTACGGCCACAATAAATTAGGCCCTCCCTGCGCAGCCCTGCGTCGCTCCCTCTGTGTTTTTCCAGCGCGCAGAAGAATCCCTCTGGTTAATTAATTTAGAATGTGTAAATAAAGCGAAGATACAGCACGCCCCTCTTCTCTGGAAACAAAATATTAACTTTGGATGTGTTCGCCTCATCTACTTTGACACGGTCAGACGCGCTGACGGATACCTGCTGTTGGACTCCCATCCCACACAGAGAGAAACACGGATATCTCCACAGACAGGCACAACAGAACGACTGCAGGAAAACAACCGAAAAAAGCTCGCAAGTCCGTCAATTAAGCACTTAAACTTTTATTCTTTCAAAATAAGCTCTCCAAATGAAGAGATGAACGGTCCGTTAGTGTAAATACAGTCTCCATGACAACCTGCCCACCCCATCCACCCGCGCGACTTCTCGGTTCGTCACACAATAGCGAGACAACCCTCCTCCGATGTGTCGCGGGTGTGTTGCTGAATTGGATACGCGCCTGGGGACTCTTTTGGGTGCGCGCTTTATGAGAGGCCGGGGGTTTAACTTGTGACCCGCAAACTGGTGGTGTGACAGGAGAGGTGCAGCTGCTACTTGCCCACAAACACACTTCGCTTATCCAGGCAGGATATCACCACATGGCCCCGGGGACACTAAAGCGTGCGGGCGCAAAAAGAAAATAAAACAGGAATTTAGACGGGAACGCTTGCAGATATAACCATAAAAATATGTATGTTATTGTAGGATAGTAAGCATAGCCTAGAACTTTGTTCAGAAAAAATGTTATTTTCTCCATGTGTTTTGTTATTCCGGACATTAGGCCTGTATAACGTCATCTACATGCTATAAGTGTACGTTATAAGTCTAACCCGCGTGAACTCCAGGGGTCATATCCTTTCTTCTTTACAAACGTGTCGTTGAAACGTGTTCACTTACATTTAATAGGCTATAGGCCTACTTAAACAACACAGCTCTGAACGTACTCGAACGTCATTTTCTAATCCAGGGTCAGGCTTTTTGATGACGAGGGTAGTGATTTTCATATTAGGAAGCCATGGGACACTCCAACGGTCCGCTCACGTTTAAAACGTAACGGTCTTAGGTGGTGTTGGAGGAGTCTCGCCACAGAAGAGCATAGAATTTCTGCTGTAGTCGCTAAATAAAATATTCCGAGCCCTGTCTAAACAAAACAGGCTAATGATCTTGTGGTTTTCGTGTCGAATCTACGACGTTTTCAGCGGGCAAGTATGCATATATTTTCACATTGAAATTAACATTTAACTCCCGTGTCAGATTTAACTTGTGTCTTTTACACAGAAATAAAAAAAGACATTAAAGACATGGCGGTCCCAGATCTAGGTGAAAGAGAAACTCCATCAAAGCAGACATTTCATATCTCTGTAAACCGAGGTTTGTTTTCGGAAAGAATGGGAAAGTCCCGCGATAAAAATGAAGTGAAACGCGATCAGAGGGAGGTCGCGAGGCCAAACTTTTTAAGACTAATGTTTATTTAGAGAAGTGAGCGCTGTCTATGAGGCTCGAGCGCAGCACTAATGTCTTTAGCAGAGTTCGCCAGACCAACACACGAGCAGCTTGCCGCATGCGCAAGGCTGTCCTGGCTACAGGTACTACCGCGGACCCCTTTGAGAAAACCTTGTACGTCAAAATAAAGCGAAACGAACAAATCAAAAATATTTAGGTTCCACAAATGTATTATTTTGAAATTGAATTTTGTAATATAATCCCGCTAAGCAAGCTGAAGTGACTTCAAAATGAATCAAATATAGCTCTGATAGCTAGTTTATTGATGCCTGTGTGTGTGTGTGTGTGTGTGTGTGTGTGTGTGTGTGTAATGGGTGACTCCATAAGACTGCATGTTTTCTTACAGTTTGTTAAATTGAATTAGATACGCTCAGGAATCTGACCTCACAGCAGACCTGCACATTTTCCAACTCCCTGGTTTGTAGTGTTTCGGGGTGTTTTTGTTTGTTCAGCTGGAATGGCCATCAAACAGCCAGCGAGTGTCTTCCGAGTCCATCTCCCCGCTCCCGTCCCTCTCCCCGCCTCCGCTTTGCTCTCCTCAACAAAACTTGTCGCCTCGTCTCACGCTCCCGTGCCTCGCCACCAACGTGGATCTGACGGAGGAACACCCACTGATACACACGCACGAGCACACACCAACGGTCTTTTACTTTATGTTATGAAAGAAATCTGTTAAAATGGCTCACTCTTACTTTGTATAAAATATTTTACCTTATAAACTCATACAGATACAATACATTTACAATAAAGACTAATAATTCAGTACTTCATATAATTTGAATTTAATTTAATATCTTGCTTGAATTCGTAGGCTAATTAATCAATATATATATAATCAGTTAGAAAAACCTTGACCTCGTTTCGACAGAAAGTGCAATCTCGTTTTATAAATAAAGAAAGCTAGTCGACCGATAGTTTGTACCGTTTAAACAGGCCACCGAAAAAGCAAAAACAGTAGTCAGGGAGGAACATCGAGACCAAAAGGACACGCTCTCATGTGAAGTGGTGGCGAATGGAGAATGCGAGATCGAAGCCTCTCTGCCTCTCCATTTTCTCAGAGATGTCTCAAAGTGACCCGGCAAGCGAGAAGCGGGGAGCCCGCACAGATCGCCACGGATACGGGCACAATAGACTGGGTTTCACAGGACTGCTCGAGACCCTTAATGTTGCCCTGCACTCGAGAACCAGTTTCTACTGTCCTAACCTCTTCTCCCGAGTCCTGCTCTATATGGGACAGACGAGCAAGGTGAGAGAGAAGGGGAGAGTGTGTGTGTGTGTGTGTGTGTGTGTGTGTGTGCAGAAAAGAAATGAAAGTGGTAGGGAGGAGAAGGGAGAGAATTTTACACGTGTGTCAAAGAGAGAGGATTTGTGTGTGTGTGTGTGTGTGTGTGTATGTGTGTGTGTGTGTGTGTGTATGTGTGTGTGTGTATGTGTGTGTGTGTGAAGACCTCATTAGTAACCCAATACTAGATAATCTGGGTTTGTGGCACCTTCACCCACTGCAATACGATAAATAGTAGAAAGAGCCCACATATGGCCTTCACTCAAGAATGAAGTTCACTGAACTTCAGCTCTTCTGTACTACTGCTAACCCCTAAAAGGTCTGCTCTGGTGTGAGCTACTGTCATGGATCTACTCTAACTTGCTTTCCTTTCTATATCAGTGGTGAGGAGAGGAGATGAGAAGAAGCTGTGTGACAAGTCTGTTCAGCTCCACTCCTGCTGGCCAGAGCTTCATAGTACTGTTCAGCCAAGATGATTGTACATCAACAACTCACTAAAAAAATCTTCTACCACAACCAAAGTGGACCCTATTCAAACTTGCAATCGAAATGCCCTGGAGGAACATTAATTTATAATAAAAGTCAATGCATTATGCTTTTTTAAGGGTCTGATTGTTTTACTTCTTCAAAATGACAGAGACCAAAAGCCAAGACCAAGCGCAATGCTGTAAACTCTTTCAGAATTAAAATCAGAATACATTCTTTTTTGGGAGAGGCTGCAGGCTGCACATATGTTAATGGGAACCAACCTCTCTCTTATGTTCAACTGTCTTCTGGATACAAGTTCTGTATCAAGTTTTACTGCGTGTGATGGTCCAAGACAGGCTTTTTGCCTTCAGCATCATGGTCACATGGTCATGTGGTCACATGGTCATGTGGTCACATGGGCAGCTGATTCTAGATAAAGTCCACCTCTTCAGACGTGCTGCCTGTGATGGACTAATGGTGATCATGTACCCACGATGTCTTGCAACTTGGGTCCACACTTTAATCTTGGCTGATTGCACGTTTCACATGCTTGTTTCTCTGCCAAACTTTTCCGGACTGTATGAGTATCTTAAACATGTAGCCCATCTTTGTTTTTGACCTAAACCACCTAGACCTGAGATGACCTGGGATTTAGGCCAATCATTAATTTTTTTAAGTCCTTTTACGGTAAGCAGAGTTGCTCTTCTTAAGGCCATGGATCACTAATTCTCCTCCTCTTTCTTCTGCTTCTAATTTAAAAATGTAAAATGTGAACATTTTGAAGGAGTGCGGGTGTGTAGAGCTTCTCATTGCCCTGTGCGAAAGGAACTCAGGTATTAAGCCCACTGTAGTGGTTTTAGTCTGTTCTAATCCTTCAGAAGAGCACTAAGTATGTGGACCTGGGTGTGTGTGTGTGTGTGTGTGTGTGTGTGTCAGAAGAGCGCTGTGCATGTGGACTTATATGATCCTTTCGCTCTTTGTACTGCACTTGGAGAACCTTTTCCCAAGACTGTTTTCAGCCTAGAAGCACCATGTCATGGAGGAAAAAAGTCTTTGTGTGTGTGTGTGTGTGTGTGTGTGTCACGGAGGGCTAAAGGTTCTGAAGTGGTTGTGGTTTTCAGCTCCCAGGTTCAAAGTGAGGAGATCTGAAAAGCGTGGAAAAGATGATGAGTCCTCTCCACAGCGCCTTATTTAAAAATGTTAGGAATAAAGAAATAAAAGATGGTCAGAAACAATGGTAGGCCCTGGGTGCCGAGAAGCTGCAGAGTGGATGAAGTGGCCCGAGATTGCAGAGAGCAGGGCGGAACACAGGGGCATCTGGATGCACGGAGGACGCCTCATAATGCCCCCTGCGTCATTAATAATACCCCAGAGTAATGCCCCCCGCGTCATTAATAATACCCCAGAGTAATTTCAGCCTGCACTGTTCCTTTGCTTTTTGTGACTGATTCATCGTGAAAGGCTGTAGGGAAAGTATTTCTGCATGAGTGTGTGAGTGCGTGTGTGTGTGTGTGTGTGTGTGCGCGCACGGGTGTGTGTTTGCCGCCGGCGGGGAAAGTGACGGAGGTGAGGTTAAGTGGTGTTGTTTAGATGTAACAGATGCTGAGTGAGGGAGTGTGTGAGCGAGACCAAATGAAAGAGTGAACGTGAATCACAGGGGATCTGAGAGCAGTGGGGGAATAAAAAAGCAAAAGCATGAATAGTGTAATTGGAGGTAAACATCCTTCTTCTAGCCGCACAGATCCAGGACAGTAGCTGTGACAGATGTGACGGAGCTGAGGTGAATCTCGCAGGAGAACAGGCATCACACACTTTTGGATACACATGAAAACATCTTCAGCCCATTGTCCATCACTACTTCGTCCTCCCTCTCTCTCTGTGTGTATAATATCCAAACAGAAAATACAGGACATACGGCCACGAAATTAAAACCAAAACAAAACACAAGTGTCTTCAGGTAAAACTTGGTGTTTGGTGTGACCTCCTTTGGCACTAAGCACATCTTGAACTCTTTAGGGGAGACTGTCCTGAAGTTTCCTGAAGTATCTGCAGGTATATTATACAAAGCTTTAAGAGACACAAAAAGACAGATCCGGATTCTTGCTATTGTTCATGTGAAAGGGGAGGTTATATTACATATTTAAAACGGTTTTATTTTATAATAAATAATAAAGAAACTGAGAAATAATTATATATAGTCACTATATCATTGATAAAACAACAATCTAATAGTGGCCTAAAACTCTTGCACAGTGCTGTACATTCTTCCCTGTGTCTCTCTCTCACTCTCTCACTCACTCCCTTCTGTCTCCTTCCGTCTCTCTCTCTCACTCTCTCTCTCCCTCCTTCCTTCAAAGCCAGGCAGCGCTATGGTAACAAGCACAGGAAGTTGTTGCTGGGTATTTTGTGTGCCCAGAGGATGTGGTGTGAAGAGCCAGCGGTGAAAACTGACCCCCCCCCCCCGGGGTGAGCGCTCCGGCAGGCGCGGAAGAGGAAGTGAGCTGCGGGTCCGTCCCTGTTTGTCTTCCCCCCGCGGACCTGCCTGCCTCTGTCTGCTATTGTGGCCTGGACAGATTGATGAGGGACAGCAACAGGAAACAGAGACCTGAGTGAGAAATAATAATATTAAAAAAATCTCCCTTTACTGGCCTTCGCTCCTGGTCCTCATCTCTCACTCTGTCTCTTACGTCCCTCTCTGTGCCGTCGATGTGGGTTAGATGGCTGTAACGTCCAACTACTGGTGCTTTAGTGGTGAGTGGAGCCTACAAGCACAGAATAAGTGCACTGCATGAGTTTGTAGTCTGTAGACGGCACAGACCCCATTTTGTGCTTTGTTCTTGGCATTGATACGTTCTCTGTCGTTTTCTTCGTTATTTGGATGTCTCAAGCGTTTCTTTTGTTTGATGATTCATAAATTCATTTTCTTCTCTGCTTTTCTCTTTTCTTTGCTTCGCTGCTCAATCCAGCGTAGAATAAACCGATCGCTCACATAAAAATCCTGATTCATCTGAGACTACGGTTAGGGTCGCCTAACTGTATGATACTGAATCTTTGTGAAATAAAGGTTTGTGAATGTTTCTTTGTTGTGATTGTATCTGTATGAAAAGTCAAAACAAACATAATGTTTTCAACATTATGGTTTGGTGTTGCAGGTCTGTATTCGTTAATGTCATATTATGAACTCAGATTCATGGATTGAAGTGAACTTGTGTTTTTCTGGCTGGGGTCTTGGTCTAGTCTAATGCTGAAGTCAAACATCCAGTGGTGCAGGGGGGCAGATTCATTTGGGTCTGAAACTTCCACTTCTGTCACATAGTTACAATGCAGCTTTGATGCACCGTAGCAACTGAGGGAATTCATGTCAGACAAGGGATTAAAGAATGAAAGGGCTCCAATGTGTAAGATGGACAGTACTAAACCCAAACCAGACAGTACTGAACCCAAACCAGACAGTACTAAACCCAAACCAGACAGTACTGAACCCATACCAGACAGTACTGAACCCAAACCAGACAGTACTGAACCCATACCAGACAGTACTGAACCCAAACCAGACAGTACTGATGTGAACCATCCTTTTAATAAGCTCCTTAACATATTTTGGCTTCTGTGTTGGGTTACAGAAACCCCAATCATTTTAGTTGGCAACACTTTAGTGCTGCATGTGTGTGTGAGTAAGCTGTGTGCATGTGTGTGTGTGTGTGTGTGTGTGTGTACGTGTGTGTTTGTGTGTGTACGTGTGTGTGTGTGTGTGTGTGTACGTGTGTGTGTATGTGTGTGTGTGTTTGTGTGTGTTGCACTGCATGTCTGTATGTAGCATCTGTGTAAATGTTTGTTGCCCACACTGTAAATTAATCTGTGTGTGTTTGATACTGTAGGTGCTCTATGGCCTTTGTGTTGACATGGTAGTGATTTAAATGGCCAGGCCAGTGAGGGAGTGAGTGCATGTATGTGTGCGTGTGTGTACGTGTGTGTGTGGGTGTGTGTACGTGTGTATGTGTGTGTGCGTGTGTGTATGTGTGTGTGTGGGTGTGTGTACATGTGTGTGTGTGTGGGTGTGTACGTGTGTGTACGTGTGTGTGTGTGTGTGTGTGTGTGTGGGGGGGGGTGTGAGTGTGTGAGTGTGTGAGGGGGTCCAGGCATGGTGTGAATAATACATGAATTATACATGACAGCATGACTCAGAATGTGTGGTATATTTGGACTGTGGGGAGGGTGGGTGTCTCTGAAGCACTTTGGAGAACAAAGCTCAGGGCTTGACTGACCACCCGCAGGAAAACCCTCCAACCCTGCAGAGAACCACCCTCCTCTCACTCCTCCGCTCACCCCACTTGGTGTAGGTGTGGGTGATACACAGTACACCCAGTGAAGTATTTCAGTGGTGTCTGAAAGCTGTTGTACCTGGGGCTGAGCTTGTGCTGGGGCTGGAGGAGGTGGAGCTTGTGCTGGGGCTGGAGGAGGTGCAGCTTGTGCTGGGGCTGGAGGAGGTGGAGCTTGTGGAGCCTGAGGTACTTTGAACTCAAAAGACTCCTGTTTTGGTTTCGTGTTGTTCCTGAGATAAAACAGACGAACAGGAAACATTATCAAAGTCACCGAGTGTTCATCATATCTCAGGATCCTAGATGTGAAATCTTGTGTGTGTGTGTGTGTTGCTCTGCTTACCTTGGCTCAGGTGCAGCCTGCTGCTGAGGTGTGTGTGTGGTTGTGATCGTGGCAATTCTCTCTGCGTTGGTCAGCAGTGAAGCATTGGATGATTCTGAGAGTAGTAAAGAATTCAGTTACAAACCCACACACTGTGTCTGTGTGAGTGTGTGTGTGTGTGTGTGTGTGTGAGTGTGTGTGAGAGAGTGTGTGTGTGTGTGTGAGAGTGTGTGTGTGTGAGAGTGTGTGTGTGTGTGTGTGTGTGTGTCTGTGTGAGTGTGTGTGTGTGTGAGTGTGTACGCAAGAGGAAGACAGGTAAACTCTTTTCTTTAATCCTTAGAATAGAGTCGTCCTGTTTTCCACGGTGCTGCTGTAGGAGTCTCTACTGTGAGTGCAGTGTTGAAAGCTGTTACCCAAACATAGCAGCGTTACCCACACAGGGCAGCGTTACCCACTGCATAAAGCATCGCTCCAACCCTGCTCTAGTACACCACACCTGGATGGGGAAAGTAACTGCACATTTATCACATTGTGCTCTGGATCACCTTCCACATGGCTGCAGTGCACCAAACGTCCTGACTGTCCTGGCAGGAAGCCATTTACATGTACGGAATGTAGCAGATGCTCGTATCCAGAGCGACGTACAGAGTGCATCGTTGTTGACTCAGAATGTATCCTAACCAGTAAGTAGGATGGAGATCAGTAGACATTTGAACTAGATCACTGCTAAAATACAAGAATCATATTAGTTCTAGTATGAGTTCTATTAAACAATGATAAATACAGTAACAAATTGGTACTAGAATTTAATTTACTCAGCACTGGTTAAAGCTATGAAAGTGCAGCATCACTGGTCATTGATATACTCTACAAATAGAAGAGTCTTTAGTCTGAGACACTCTACAAATAGAAGAGTCTTTAGTCTGAGACACTCTACAAATAGAAGAGTCTTTAGTCTGAGACACTCTACAAAT
>JAOYMR010000021.1:10473198-10475698 GCA_025802075.1 Tenebrosternarchus preto
TGAGAACATATGTACTGTATGTAATCAACAGATTTGAGAACATATGTACTGTATGTAATCAACAGATTTGAGAACATATGTACTGTATGTAATCAACAGATTTGAGAACATCGGTACTGGCTGTAATCTACAGATTTGAGAACATTGGTACTGACTGTAATCTACAGATTTGAGAACATCGGTACTGGCTACAATCTACAGACAATGGCTGGATCATCTGCTGTCCATAGAGTAGATCATGTTAAAACCCTTACAGTAGAATAAAGAGTGTCAAAACCACCTAAAGGTTAGATAGTAGAGAATGTTGTTATCTGGCTCCAGTCTCTTAAGTCAAGAATGTTAATAATGCATGCAATCAGTAGAGTAGAGAATGTTATTTCTGGATGTGGAGAATGTTAATATTGTCCAAAATATTTCTAACAGAGACAGTTAATATAATTTGCAATCTATAGAGTTGAGACTGTTAATATTCTTACAGAGCATAAAACACTAATACTACAAACACTCTATGGAATAGAAAACATTACTAAAACATTACTAGAAAATGTTAACACTGCCTATAATCTTAGAACCTTATTACTGTTTGTAAACTGTATAGAAAACCTGTGTTCATGTACATTATAGAGCAGAACACTTTAATGCAGTCTATAGAAGATTATTTCCACACACAATTTATAAAATATAAAACATTGTTACTCCCTATAATATATAGAGTAGAAAATAATCTGTAGTGTGTAGAGTAGGCAACAGTAATGCAGTATGTAAACTATACAATTACCATCTGCAGTATAGAGAGTTAAGATCATTATTACATCTACAGAGATAATCCTACAATCAGTGTCTGCAGTGCAGTGGTACCACCCTCGATCTGTGGAGTACAGTATGTTAATACAGTCTGTGGAATGGAGGACGTTAAAGGTTCATATATTAAATACTTCACTCACTGATCTGCAGGAATTTTGGGCGTCTTTGGTGCCCTGCAACTGTCCACTGAAGCACATTAAGAATCAAAGACTGTTAGTGGCAGTAATAATAGTCTTAAGGAAAGGTAACGCACATAAACCAGGAACCAATGACTAATGTGTCAGACAGTGACAAATGTGTCAAAATGAAATGAATGCAGATGTAAATGGACTAAAAAGTCAAGCCTCACATGCACAGATGCCTCTGGACTGTTATGACGTGACCTCGCGTGACCTGGACTGGTGAATTCCGCTCTACAGATACCTGATGCCTCTGGACTGTTATGACGTGACCTCGCGTGACCTGGACTGGTGAATTCCGCTCTACCTTCATCTCCTTAATGTCACAATGTGGCCAGAGGATAAAGTGGTCAGTGTTGTAAAGTCAGACATGGACTGATCTGACGCTGCCTGGCATATTCACCCATCACATTCACACATGATACTCATGCTCGTGCTGGTGTGTGTGTCTGTGTGATGTGTGTGTTCTTACAGCTGAAATTAGCTCACTGAGTTACTGAACATAGCAGGTACAGTGTGTTGAAATGTTTAGCAGTTTAGATGAAATTGAATTTAAATTTTATTTCCAAAGCATTTCAAATCATCTTCAATGGCGAACTTGACTTTTTAAAAGCTATTTTATACATTTACTTAAATTATGAAATTAAAATTTTATACATTTATGAAATTAAAATGACCTTTGACCTTGGCTCAAAATAATTATTGCATTATTACATTATTACAATGATTATGCTACATTACAGTTATAACAGTGATTATGTTACATTACAGTTATTACAGTGAGTATGTTACAGTTATTACTGTGATTATGTTACATGACAGATATTACAGTGATTATGTTACAGTTATTACAGTGATTGTTACATTACAGATATTAGTGATTACATTACATTACAGTTATTACAGTGATTATGTTAAATTACCGTTATTCCAGTGATTATGTTACAGTATTACAGTGATTGTTACATTACAGATATTCCAGTGATTACGTTATATTACATTAATTACAGTACCCTTGTGATCCAGTATCCTGTGGTCTATCTGCCGCTCGTGTGCTTCCATCTGTCATTTCTTCTCTCCTCTTTTTCCTGCATTTTCTGGGAAATACATTTTTAGAAAAATGGCAAAGTGTGTTAGTACTGGAAATACTATGAGTCATATGTCCTGCGTTAGCCTTTTAGCATGCTAACAACACACCCCTTGGCCTGATAGAGGGTGTACATCTGTCCTGCGTTAGCTTTTTAGCATGCTAACAGCACACCACTTGGCCTGATAGGGGGCGTACATCTGTCCTGTGTTAGCTTTTTAGCATGCTAACATCACAACACTTGGCCCAGGCCCAGATGCATGTTAGGACTGGCAGGTTATCCGTCCTGACTGTCACTGTTAATCATGGGTAGAGTCATTGTGTGCGTGCACTTCCGAGAGAGAATGTGTGTGTGTGTGTGTGTGTGATTGTGCATTCATAGACTTGCATGCATTGACCTTGGATCTGTGAGTCAGGACGGCACTAAAGC
>JAOYMR010000021.1:10478198-10486156 GCA_025802075.1 Tenebrosternarchus preto
TGTTCTGTGTATGTGTGTAAAACCCAGTGGCACATGTATTATAGAGAGAAAGAGAAAGATAGAGAGAAATAAGAGATATGAATAGAGAGAAAGAAGGACAGAGAGAGAGAGAAGGATAGAGAGAGAGAGGAGAGAGAGCAGAGAGAGAGAGAGAGCAGAGAGAGAGAGAGGAGAGAGAGAGAGAGAGAGAGGAGAGAGAGAGAGGAGAGGAGAGAGAGAGAGGAGAGAGAGAGAGGAGAGAGAGAACTATATGGATCTAAACTGCAACCACTCTGCAGTGAACCCCCTCCTCTCTTATCCTATCAAGTCTCTTTCTCTCGTTTTCTCTTTCACTTTTCCTCTGTCTGCCTCTCTCTCTCTCTCTCTCTCTCTCTCTCATACACACACACACACACACACACACTCATAGCCATTAACTGCTCTCTGGGGAAGCACGTGATCATGTAGCGGAATGACGAAATTGTTTTCCGGGAGAATCCCGATCAAGCAGTGCGATCTGGGTAAATGGTCCTGTCCTCCCTACCACAACCATCACAGGAATGACTTCATCAGACAGGGTGCACGTAGAGACAGCTAGACACACCACTGATAGCACTGATATCTCTCAAATCACTGATCTCACCAATATCATATTACTGATTTGACTAATTTCACCAAAATCACTGGTATCACTTATAGTCTCATGTAACTCAGGAAGAGACTACGCTCCTCTCACTGACCGGTATCATGGCTTTGACAGGTGAGCCTTATGGCAGGCCTCTTGTGGATGTGAAACATTGCATCTCTCTGCTCATCTGCCCACCTCCTCAAAGTCCTCTGTCCAGTCTGTTGTTTCTGTGACCCGTGCCCAGGTGGGCGGGTCCAGGAGGAGGTAATGGAGGAGCTTATTGGTTGTTGGTGACAGGAGCTGTGGGTAGGTTTCATGTGAGGGGTTCGTGCTTAGTTGAGTGTGTGTGTAGTTGAGTGTGTGTGTAGTTGAGTGTGTGTGTAGTTTTATGGTGGAGTTGTGCTGTATTGGTGT
Organism: Tenebrosternarchus preto; assembly: GCA_025802075.1. Classification (NCBI taxonomy): domain Eukaryota; kingdom Metazoa; phylum Chordata; class Actinopteri; order Gymnotiformes; family Apteronotidae; genus Tenebrosternarchus; species Tenebrosternarchus preto. Next base: position 10,479,220 of record JAOYMR010000021.1, read on the forward strand.
AATTCTAGTGAGTGCATTGTGTTGTTGTAGTGTTGTATGATTTTACATGTGATTGTGGGTAGTTTTGTGTGTATGTGGTTGTGTAGGAGTGGTTTTTGTAAGTAGTTGTGAGTGACGTGTGAACTTTTGCAACAGTTTTGGCAAGTGTTTGTGAATAGTGTGGTGTTTAGTTGGCAGGTGAGTAGGTGTGTGGATGTAGTGAACATATGTATAGACGTGTAGTGAACAAAAGTACAGATGTAGTGAACATATGTATAGACGTGTAGTGAACAAAAGTACAGATGTAGTGAACATATGTACAGACGTGTAGTGAACATATGAGTAGTTGAGTAACTGTGAGGGTTGATTGATTTCTCTTGATGTGTGTGTGTGTGTGTGTATGTGTGTGTGTGTGTATGTGTGGAGTGAGGGAATGTATCCTTGTGTTTTTATATGTAAAATGTCTTCAGATACACACTTACGCACAATCACTCACTTCTAGAGACAAACAGATTCACACACAAACACACACACCCACACATGTACACACACGTACACACACCCAGACACATAAACACACATATATACACACACACAGAAACTTACATATACATACATGCACACACACACACACACACACACACACACACTCCCCACCCTACACCTTCCTGTTTCCACTTTCACCTCTTCTGCTTAACTCTGATCAATTAATTAGGCCGTTGTCAACCTAAACCCCGCCTCAAATGTGTGTGAGCGTGCGTGTGTGTGTGTGTGCATGCATGTATATGTGCGTGCGTGTGTGTGTGTGTGTGTGCATATACCAGATTAAAATGCATGTAATCTGAATACTAAGACATGTTGCTCTGTGTACAATGCACCTGTGCCTCACCTTGACCCAGCAGTGACCTCTGCCCTGCCCTGACCCAGCAGTGACCTCTGCTCTGCCCAGACCCAGCAGTGACCTCTACCCCTCCCTGACCCAGCAGTGACCTCTACCCCTCCCTGACCCAGCAGCGACCTGTGCCTCACCCTGACCCTGTAGTGACCTTTGACCTGTCCTGATACAGCAGAAACCTCTAACCTGTCCTAGTGATGATCGACTGTTTGGCTGTTTCACCTCACAGACACACTGAGGTGATCCGAACAGCACGGTTCATCTCTCCCCTCACACTGGTTTAACACACTGGTTTAACACGTGCAGTTTAACACACTGGTTTAACACACTGGTTTAACACATGCAGTTTAACATACTGGTTTAACACACTATTTAACATACTGGTTTAACACACACAGTTTAACATGCTGGTTTAACACTTTAATACACACTGGTTTAACACACATCATTCTGCCTGTGAGGTTGTCTGAGCTTTTCTGCCTCCATCCCTGCAACGTCAGTCGGGGATGTGATCTTTTCCTGCAGCCTGTGCAGGACTGGGATCCTCCTGTGTCCTGTCTTCAGCATGCATTTGCTCATAACCATACAGGTCAGGGTGTTTTATCTCTGTAGGCTGTTTCACTTGTGGCCCACAGTGGGAGCTAGAGAGAGAGAGAGAGAGTGAGAGAGAGAAAGAGAGAGAGAGAGAGAGAGAGAAAGCAAAATATGAGCAAAAGAGCATTTTCTCTCTCTCTTTCTCTCTCTCTCTCTCTCTCTTTCTCTCTCTCTTTCTCGTCTCATTTTGGGAGAGATTACGGCAGGCAGGTAATGAATTCTGCTCCTCTCATGGATGTTAAATCCCTCCTCTTTCTCTCTGAGTATTTTTTTAATCTTTCTCCTCTTCTGCTGATGTTTAAATTCCTCCTCACTTTGACAGTACTGCATGGGGATGTGCTGCTCTTGTTGCCATGGAGATGTAGCTAGGCAGCGGAGACTGCGATACTTGCATGGCTCTGCATACGTGCTGAGCAACGATGGAGCTTCTTAAGTCTCAGTGTATACCGGAGGGTGTGTGTGTGTATGTGTGGGTGGGTGAGTGTGTGTGTGTGTGTGTGTGTGTGTGTCTTTATGCATGTGGGTGGATGGAGGACTATGTATGTCTTAACAAGGATAAGAGAGAGGTAGAAAGACAGAGAAAGATAGAGGGAAAGAGAAAAGATAGACAGATGGAGAAGAGAGAGATAAACAGAGAAGGAGTGATATAGAAAGAGTGAGAGAGTGATAGAGAAAGAGAGTGAGCATGAAGGTGTGGGTGGAAGAGTAGTTGGATTCGGTTCCTTTCACATATTGCAAAGAGAGAGAAAGAGAGAGAGAGGGAGAGAAAAAGAGGGAAAGAGGAAGAAAGAGAAGGAGAGGTGAGAGAATAGTTAGAATCACACTTTCACATGGAGGAAGTGGTGTGTGAGTGTGTGTGTGAGTGTGTGTGTGTGAGTGTGTGCGTGTGGTTGTGAGTGTGTGTGTGTGAGTGTGTGCGTGTGGTTGTGAGTGTGTGTGTGTGAGTGTGTGTGCGCATGCACGTGTGTGTGCGCATGCGCGTGTGTGGTTGTGTGCGTGTATGTGTGTGAGTGTGTGTGCATGTGTGTGCGTGTGTGTGGGTGTGTGTAGAGACAGACTGCAATATTGGAACGTGTTTTTCTCACTGTGATCTTTGTCCTATAGAGTGGATAATAAAGCCAAAAAATTGCTCACTCACACACACACACACGCTCACGCACATACACACACACACACACACACACACTCATGCACGTACACACACACACACACACTCACGCACGTACACACACACACACACTCACGCATGTACACACACACACTCACGCACGTACACACATACACACTCACGCACATACACACACACACACACTCACGCACGAACACACACACACACACACTCACAAGCACACATGCACACACATACACACACTCATGCACACACATACACTCACGTACGCACACACACTCACGCACACACTCACACGCACACATGCATACACACATACACACACACACACATGCATGCACACAAACACATGCACACACTCATGCGCAAATACACACATACACAAACAAACACACACACACATACACCAATTGCAATTATTGCCTTTGTTGACTCTTGGAAATAACAGAAATAGATGTATTGTTAAACATGTATTATACAAGCAACATTTCTGGCTATGGGCTGGAGATCTTCTTTGCCCATGTACACACACACACACACACACACATTCTTTGTCCATGCTTTGTGGTGTACTGGTAATTGCCTTCCCTGTTGTTTGATCTATTGCTTTATAAGCAACTGTAACAGAATGAGTAGTGATTACACAGGTGTAACAGAATGAGTAGTGATTACACAGCTGTAACAGAATGAGTAGTGATTACACTGCTGTCACTTAAATACCAGCAAGAGTTAAAAGTGACAAGCAGATTCACAGCATAACACTTCTCACACACGCACTTCTACAAAGGACTTTGGGAGGGTGGACTGTGGAGAGGGAGGGATTGTGTGTGTGTGTGTGTGTGTGTGTGTGTGTGTGTATTTGTGTGTGTGAGTGTGTCAGTTAGAGAAAGAGAGAGAGACATAGAGACATTGAGATAGTGAGTGTGGGAGAGAGAGCGAGAGATGAAGAGAGGTAGAAGCTAAAACTGTGTGACAGATGGCCCTGACCTCCTCTGTGCTCTTTTTCATGCAGTCGGAGGAGTGAGAGGTCGCTGTTGTACGAGGTGCCGTTCCTGACAGCCTCCACCCCTCTCCCTCCAGGCCCTTCCCAATTCTTCCAGCACAGCTGCAAGGGGCCAGAGCCCAGGATTAGTGGACAAGGGCACCTAGCAGGGAGGGAAGGTGGTGTGGTTTAGACTGCAGCCCTGTCGCTCTCGTGCCAGACTGGCTCCAGGACGGGGCTGGTTCCAGGGGGACGGTTCCAGGTGGCTGGTCTGGTTCCCCTGCAGGGAAAGGCTCTTGTTCTGCAGGCTGAAGTTCTTCTGTATCTTGATTATGGGTCAAGATTGTGTTACTTAGTGAGTAGAAACATGTATGGATTTCTCCAACATCTGACTCAGGTTGACACAAGTGTTACAGGTTGGATCTACATGACTCTTCTAAAACCAGTTATCTTCTTTATCAACAATTCCAAAAACCTTGAAACTTTCTCAAAACCTTTTTTGTTTTGTTTTCTTCTTTCCTCTGATGAAAGGCAATCTGGTGACAGACCTGTCATGGTTTTGGGTGTGGCTCATTGGCATAAACTATTTGCATATTTATGCTTTTCAGTCATAAATGAGATGAGTTCTGATCCTGTGGTTCTTAATTTTGTAGTCACCACTAAACTGTGTATGACTTTATAGTTTAGTTAAAAATGGACATTTTACTCATAAATACATGAATCATAAGCACATAAACAGTATCAGAAGATGATGCTTCCAGAGATGTACAGCACATAACAGTTAAACACAGCTGTGTTCTCAACATGATCTGACTAGAAATATTTATGAATTCATATAAAATGAACCTTTTGTGTAAAATGTGTGATTGCCTGGTCCCATTCATAAGTGAAGAAAAAATATGAAACCTATGAATATATGAGTTTTACTAATATAACACAATAGACAGGATAGTGTGTCTCAGATCCTGGATGGTGTGTCTCAGATCCTGGATGGTGTGTCTCAGATCCTGGATGGTGTGTCTCAGAAGCTGGATGGTGTCTTTATGCTCTCCCTCCTCTGTAGATTTTACTCAGAGCAAAACTGTGGCTCTTTGGTGAACTGTGGCTCTCTGCTCGTGTAAGGAGGAGATGGGGAGGAGTCAGGGAGGGGGAGAAGACTGTGAGGGAAGGGGAGGAGTTAGAGAGAGGAAGGGGAGGAGGTAAACAGGGGAAGGGAGGAGACGGACAGGGGAAGGGAGAAGATGGGGAGGAGTCAGGGAGGAGACCACCCCTCATTACCGAACTCTTGGTTGCACTCCAGACATTGGCCTCCTCTTTGAGATGGTTTATGATGTGTGCCAGATGCATGCTGGGTAATAAGAAGGGCGAGTGGTTAGAAGTGTGGGCGGGCAGGAACATACAGAGAGCGGCACATGGCCATCACAGACAAACACACACACACGCATACACACACACAAACACACACAAATACACACACGTGTGCACGTTTTACCACGGTCATCACAGACGAACACACACATACACACACACACACAAACATACACATACACACACACATACACACACACACACATATACATACACGTGTGCACATAAGCACATGTACCGCAAAAACATTCACAGACGTACATACAGTAAGCTCACACATACATCTGCACAGACAAGTACATAATCTTACATACATCTGCACAATCAAGACTCAAACCTCACCCCAACAAATGAAGATGCTTTGTAAGTTTGTGTTGAGTTTTACTCAGCTAGCATTGAGGTACATGCAGGAGATCACGAGGGAGGTCCATGCAGGAGATCACAAATGAGGTCCATGCAGGAGATCACGAAGGAGGTCCATGCAGGAAATCATGAGGGAGGTCCATGCAGGAGATCACGAGGAAGGTTCATGCAGGAGATCACAAATGAGGTCCATGCAGGAGATCACAAATGAGGTCCATGCAGGAGATCACGAGGGAGGTCCATGCAGGAGATCACTAGGGAGGTCCATGCCGGAGATCACTAGGGAGCTGTGAACTACGCTTGCTGTCACTAGCAGGACTATGAAGATTTACAATGGAATGTTCCCTGGAACAGTCAGACTCTCATTCTTTACTCGTTTAAGGAGAGTTAACTACCATTATTTGGTGTGTGCATGTAGTATGTCTTTGGATGGAAGGGCTTTTGCTTTGACTATCAGGATATCAGTTGTGTCATCGAAGGGAAGGGATGGACGAATATATGCGTCAGGCATCTCTGTCATCCAGAGAAGAGATTTATCTAGAAGAGATTTATGGATCGCAGCTTGAATTGGAAAAAAGTCAGTGTGATTTATGGCCAGCATTAACATAATGACATGGCTGTTTAGGCCCAGCTCCACTCCAAACGGCCACTGGGTCTGGTCTGCTGGGTCTGGTCTGCTGGGTCTGGTCTGCTGGGTCTGGTCTGCTGGGTCTGGTCTGCTCAGGACATCAGGCTCCCACCTGTGGACTGTCATCCAGTGGATGGTCCAAATTGGTTTGGAGAGTCGGCTGCATTAAAAAACAAACCGCCATTGTAATTGTAGGAAGCAAAGACACAAAAAGATGCAGATTTTTGTGGTAACTGGTAGCTGTGATGTTCTTGGATGAAGTTCAGCTTAATACCAGTAGCAACCTTGTAGGAGGAGGAGCCGAACAAAGAATGGCACAAACACCTGGTGCTTTGGCAGCAGCTCGAGTTTGACGTTAATGTCCACAGTCATAAGATGGTTACTGGTACGCTGGAGAAGAAGTCTGATTTCTATATTTAATGCAGGGGAAGGAGCTGAAGGGTGTATTTACTGGGTCTCCTGTTCTCCCTGCAGAGGCACAGGGTGAGTAGTCTAAGCCCGTCTGCAGTGCACTCTGCAGTGGCTTGATTCGGTGGCATGGAGGATCCTTCTGCAGCCTCAATGGACTGAACTCTTCCTCGCTTTCTCTCCTCCTCTTCCTCTCTCACTTTCTCCCTCCCTCGCAGACACACCAGCTTTTCAGTGATGAAGTCTTTTTTCAGGAGGAATATAAGTTCCCAGGTAGGCCTGCCTTGGGCCAATCCTCACAACCTGTGAGGTGCTGACACAGGCCTTTTGTTTGATACCTGGTTCACTCGCAGTTAAAGGTCCCTTATGCTGAGTTAGAATGCAGATCACGTCATTTAGGTGATGACTGTCCTCTTCCTGTCCCGCAAGGGATAAGTGGAGGGATACAGGGAGGGATACGGTGAGGTCACAGGGAGGGATACGGTGAGGTCACAGGGAGGGATACGGTGAGGTCACAGGGAGGGATACGGTGAGGTCACAGGGAGGGATACGGTGAGGTCACAGGGAGGGATACGGTGAGGTCACAGGGAG
>JAOYMR010000021.1:10486256-10501256 GCA_025802075.1 Tenebrosternarchus preto
ACAGGGAGGGATACGGTGAGGTCACAGGGAGGGATACGGTGAGGTCACAGGGAGGGATACGGTGAGGTCACAGGGAGAGATACGGTGAGGTCACAGGGAGGGATACGGTGAGGACACAGGGAGGGATACGGTGAGGACACAGGGAGGGATACGGTGAGGACACAGCGAGGGATACGGTGAGGTCACAGGGAGGGATACAGTGAGGACACAGGGAGGGATACGGTGAGGACACAGGGAGGGATACAGTGAGGACACAGGGAGGGATACAGTGAGCTGTGCCTCATCCTGACTCAGCTCATTGTAGCCCATTTATAGGCCAAATGGCCGTTATGAGCTGAACTGTTATTGGTTAAACTGCAGTGCTGGTTCTAACCCTGCCTCTGTGCTGCCCCTGGGATTCACTCCCACAGCTGATATCTGACGTTAATAACAGTATAGGTGGTGTGAAGGTAAGCTGGTAGCTTACGTCTGTGAGCCGATGACCAGGACCTTCTCTAGCGATCGACCACGTTCGTTAGCACCAAGGACGTTGTGGATCACCACATGAGGAGCCAACGCGAATACGTTAGTGTCTGACACAAGACTAGTGCAAAAGTGCATGACCCACAAGCTCTCACTGGCCTGGTGAATGAGTGCATTTTGCTTTAATCACTGCTGTCGCTGTTGCATAAATCCTACAGACGACTGTGACTCCGCCCCCTGTCAGCCAGGTCTGGCTCTCTGTGCACTTGGACACGTTCATGGTCATCTTTTGGACATACTGGGTTGCTTATGTTTGGCTTTTTGGTTTGTATTTTGATGTCCCATTTCTGTTGGATAGTTTAGTTACAGCAGTGGGACACCGAGAGTCAAGGATCTGAGCACAAGCCTCTACTGCCTCGAAAAGCACAGAAATATTCAGCTTCAGAAAACAGGGTCAAAATAACAAAGCAACCAGTCAGTGATGGCAAACATGTCCAAAGGGAAAGAAACACAGCAAAATCCAGACGACAGAAAGACAAGGAGAAGAAAACTAGAACCATATACTCAAGAAAACTAGAACCATATACTCAAGAAAACTAGAACCATATACTCAAGAAAACTAGAACGTGTTTCTACATGTCTTTTTGTTTTCTTTTGTTTGATTTTAAAGGGCTGTTTGTCCTTTTGTGTTTAGTTTGATTTGATTATTAAACTCACTGGTAACACTGAGCCTCCACTGCAGCTGTGTCTGACATTGTTCTTGGGTCTGGAACTTAAAGTACTGATGGAGTCCTGTCTGAGTCTTGACTGAGTCCTGTCTGAGTCCTGTCCTGGTTAACAGAGCGCTGCTAGCTGAGGCTCAACTTGGTTATTTTGTACTCTGTAGTTTACTGTCGTGTGCAGTTTCTTGTCATTTGTGTTCATCATTGGGCTAAGGGCTATATCTCTGTGTGAGATTATATTACGTGTGTGCATGTGTGTGTGTGTGTGTGGGTGGGTGTGTGCAGCTGGACTAAAGTCTGCCTGGTTCATTTTGTATGGCTGACTGTCCTCAGGGCACAAGGATTGAATTGTGTTAAACATCTGTAGTAACAGTGGTGTAGCACACACACACACACACACACACACACACACACACACACACACACACACACACACACATGCACTATGGTGGGGTTTTGCTTCGTCCCCTGCTGCCAGTTTGATTAAGATGAGTCTGTATTCTCAGCAGAAGCAGCTCAGCCTACGCACAGAGCAGTTCTACCCTCACAGAGCTCAGACAGCGCCCCCATCAGTTACCTTCATGTCATAACACGCTGTGTCCCAGGCCGGACAGCAGTGCTGTACTGCAGGTTTGATATGCAGGCGTGGCACACGTCTCTCCTGCTGCTCCAGACCGCAGTTATGCTGTTTTGTTAGATACAGGGATGGATGGCAGCAGGTGTGAGGAGAGAGAGAGAGAGAGAGAGAGAGAGAGAGAGAGAGAGAGAGAGAGAGAGAGAGGGCTCCTGGGTCAGGGCCATCTGACAGACACTTGTTCTTGTTCTGTACAGTAATGTCACATACCCAGATTACTTTGGACCACCTCAACCTGGTACCTGGCCACACCCCCTCCCTAACCACACCCCCTTCCTTTCCACACTCTTCTCTTCCCTAACCTTCCTGTCTGTCCTCTGTAGAACACGAGTAAGTGTTTCCGTAGTAATGAAGCGCTCGTTACCGTGGGGACAAGAAGAGCAGGAAGCTCAGTTCCAGGTCTGCAATGTTGAATACACATGTTCCATTAGCATGTGGTGCAGGAGAAGCTGTACTGCTTGCCTCTGCACCGGCCATCACCATGGCAACCACATCTGCAATACTCATCGTGGAGTGTATATACATACATACACACACAGTCTTTTTTTGGACTGTCCTGACACATTTGTATTTGTATTAAAGATTGGAGCTCCTCTCCTGCACATGGGTTTGTTTTTACTTCCATGTGTTTCTTGACCCTGGAACAAGCAAACAGGGACCATCGCCAAGCAGAGAGTGAAAGTGGCTCCAACGTTCCTTCTGTGCTCAACAACGTTCCCTCTCCGCTTGGCCACGTTCCTTCTCTGCTCGGTGTTCCCTCTCTCCTAAGCGACGTTCCCCCGGTGCTCCGTGACGTTCCTCCTCTGCTCCCTGACATTCTCTCTCTGCTCTGTGACGTTCCTCCTCTGCTCCCTGATGTTCTCTCTCTGCTCTGTGATGTTCCTCCTCTGCTCCCTGACGTTCCTCCTCTGCTCCCTGACGTTCTCTCTCTGCTCTGTGACGTTCCTCCTCTGCTCCCTGACGTTCCTCCTCTGCTCCCTGACATTCCTCCTCTGCTCCCTGACGTTCTCTCTCTGCTCTGTGACTTTCCTCCTCTGCTCCCTGACGTTCCTCCTCTGCTCCCTGACGTTCCTCCTCTGCTCCCTGATGTTCCTCCTCTGCTCCATGACGTTCCTCCTCTGCTCCCTGACGTTCCTCCTCTGCTCCCTGACGTTCCCTCGCTGCTCGACAAGCTGAAGTGCTGCAATAAGTGTCACATGCACTGTGTGGGGAGAGTGAGTGCTGTTGGTGGCAGTTGCTAGGCTACACAGGATGGAGAGGGTCTCGGAAGGGTCCTCCGGCACTCCTTTAGAGTTCGTTAGAGTGAAAGCAGCACCTCACCTCCTACCCTCTGGAAAAACTGAGAGAAAGCAAAATGAAAGTCTCCCTCAACACTTACAGAGAGAGAGAGGGGGGGGGGAGAGGGAAAGATGTCTTCACAAGGGTTCACAAGTGGTGTTGGAGAGAGATCACCCAACACAATGTTAATTTAGTCCTACCTGAACATAAACGAGACTTTCCTGAACATGTGCACCAAATCTGTAGTGTTCTTTTGTGTGTGGTGGGAGGTAACTATGCACTAGAGGTGGTAGTCTGCCATGGCAACCCAGCGGGTGTTGCTGTATGTGGTGTTGCCCTGATGGAAGGCAGTGGTACAGCCCACTGCTACGGTGCAGTACTGTGGAGGAGTATCTCCATGGAGAACTTCGCTGTCATGGTAACCTTTGTTTAAATCAGATGTTAGTAATGCGCAGTGAGATATGTTTCCTCTAATGGGATCAGTTAGGAAAGAATCACAGGTTCTAGGCCAGAGCAGTTCAGCTTCAAATTCTGGTCCTGGATTTTATAATCACTAGTAGTTAATGTAACATCATGAAGCAGGAGTTTGACCCCCCATCATCTCCGCTGAGAACTCTGCCCTCATTTTTCTGTCGTGTGTCTTGTTCTTGTGTTTCCAGTATTTGTCTGCCTGTTTGCATTTCTGATGATCAGCTTGTCTTTGGTACTCATGTCTGCCTGGATTTGGGATCAGTTTTGGGATCAGTTTGCCTGTTTCATCATTGACTCTTTGAAGCCCTAGTAAAGCATTTACTTCCTACTGCTCTGATTCATGAATGTTCCAGCTGTGGACTATTTATTCAGTGCATTCGTTCTTTCTACACTACAGCAGTCCTCATTAGTGAATGAGATCATTCCATCAGAAGGGTGTAGATATTACAGAACCTGCACAATGCTTTCATAGTCTACCAGCAGTAAACCATGCCAGAGGACTATATTTCACACATGCTGATGATCCCATTAGGCAGTGCAGTGTCTGATTATCCTACTAGGCAGTGGAGTGTCTGATGATCTCACTGGGGCAGTGAAGGGTCTGATGTACACACTGGGGCAGTGAAGGGTCTGATGTACACACTGGGGCAGTGAAGGGTCTGATGTACACACTGGGGCAGTGAAGGGTCTGATGTACACACTGGGGCAGGGCAGGGTCTGATGTACATACTAGCCCACCATAGTCACGGGAGCAGGGCTGGACTGCCACTCACTGCACTGCACGGTTCCAGGCCAGTGCTCTCAGACAGCTGGTAGAGGATGAGACCTTAACACTTGTCTCTCAGTCAGCAGCAGAAATTTATGAATCTTTACCTCAAATGTTCGTTTTTGTCTCACGTTTTTCCTATCATTTGTCTCCTGACACTGGCTTCCATTTAAAACTGCTCCACGAGGGTTAAGGTTAGGGTTAGGGTTAGGATTAGTGTTAGGGTTAGAGTTAGGGTTACTAGGGCTGAAATTATGGCGTGGTGCTGAATGTGGACAGGTCACCATTGCACCGTTGCCCGGCGCTGGTAGGGTGTGGCTCTCTCACCTCCCTGTGCACTGTCCACAGAAGAAGGTGCACTTGGACACAGATCTACAGACCATCGCTGTTATCTGAGGAAGAGAGGAAAGTGGGAGGAGAGGAGAGTGGGGGGAGAGGAGAGTGGGAGGAGCTGAGGGGAGGGAGGAGAGGAGAGTGGGAGGAGCTGAGGGGAGGGAGGAGAGGAGAGTGGGGGAAGCTGAGGGGAGGGAGGAGAGGAGAGTGGGAGGAGCTGAGGGGTAATGGATTGTGGAATTTGGGGACCAGGTGGTGTATTGAAAATTATGCCCAACTTTGCTGGAGGGTTGTCTGATGAAGCACATCACTGTCAGGGAAATCAGACTGCAGCGAAGAAGCCCTGTGCACACCACTGTTGGTGTAATCAGACTGTAGTGTCAATCAGTAATCAGATCTGTAGAGCAGCTGGTGTTATCTGAGATATATTCCTGTTGAGGAGTGAATTATTAATAGGTAGCAAGTATTGGGAGAAATTAGAAAAAAAAGTATTTAATGTTGATAAATAGGCAATCACAGGTACATGTGTACCGTATCTCCACACACACACACACACACACACACCCCTTAGTGTTTCTATATTGATCCTGTTATAAGTATAAAGTCTATGTGAATTTGAAGCTCTGTCCTAACCAGGCCTTACAGTTTTATCTCTATAGTTATGGAAACGACCTGGCATACAGGGCTCATTCCAGGACCATATTTACTGGAGGAACCCCCATCCACCACATGACCTCGGCAGAACATCCATGAAATCACGTAGCAGACGTTTCAAATAAACTGAGTGCCCCAGGGCAGCCGTTCCTGGACATGTGATCTGTAGATGAAGAGGCTGGAGGTTTAAACAAGATCTGTGTGTAGCAGCTCTTTTATGCAAAACACACCAGTTGATGGGGTTTATCTTAAAAATGGCGCTGCAATTAATTGTAATCTGGAATACGGATAAAACTGCACAGAATAGCATCAGTGTGGAAAATGTTTCCATGGGAACATGACTGGATATTTGATGTTCTTTTTTTCCAATAAAATTGTGTAAACTGAGTAAAGTCACAAACCAAACAATAGTGTTCAGTTTTAAGTGGATAGATTTGTGTACAGAGACAGAAACATTTCCAGTAATAAACATTGACTATGTTATGTGATGTTAACCTCCCAGGCTCAGAACCTCGTTCACCTATCATCTTCCTCATTTATCATCTTCCTCATCTTTATTTTGTTATTTCCTCATCTGGTTTAAAAGGGTCAGTGGTTGACCTGCTGCTTCATAGATTGATAGCTGCTCCAAAGGGTTGTGAGGGTGTTCATGCATGAAGTAACATATCAGTCCTGGATCCACCTCTAACCATCTTCAACCACCTCTAACCATCTCCAACCACGTCTAACCACCTCCAACCACCTCTAACCATCTTCAACAACCTCTAACCACCTCCAACCACCTCTAACCATCTCCAACCACCTCCAACCACCACTAACCATCTCCAACCACCTCTAACCATCTCCAACCACCTCCAACCACCTCTAACCATCTCCAACCACCTCTAACCAGCTGCCTCACAGCTACCAGTCACAATGCAGTTAACAACACTCTCAATTGTTTAGCTTACACACACACACACACAGTCACGCACACATACACACACAGTCACACACACACAAACAACACACACACTTGCACAGATACACTCAATCACAGACACATACACACGTGTTGTAAAAAGCGCTATATAAATAAAATTGACTTGACTTGACTTGACAATCTCTATTGTACCTACACACCCACACTGGCACACACAGAATCTCTGTGTACACAAAAGCATGCTCACATGGACACACACAGACATATACCCCTCACCCCCCCCCCCCCCACACACACACACACATATACACACAACTCTACCAAGCTAAGTCTATTAGAAATATGAATCATAGATGGCTACCCAGAAGCTGATGGGTAAAACTGCACTGAACACAGGTTTAGCTCTGCCACAATAACAGTGCACTGAACACAGGTTTAGCTCTGCCACAATAACAGTGCACTGAACACAGGTTTAGCCACAATAACAACAACCCTGTTTATGCTCAACCCCACTAACAACTCGTTTGAGACACTGGTTCAGGTAATGAAAGTGTTATCCATTAAAGTATATTTGTACAGAGGACAATGTGAGCCATTTTCAGTTTGAAGTGGATTTCAGGAAGGTGTATAAGGTGGTAAGAGGAGGGCTATTCTCAGCTGATTTACTTATTTGGTTTGCAAATATCCAGAGTAAAAACACATTTGTCTGATATTTGTCCTTCTTACCCATGTTGAGTTCAAAAGCGATTTCAGTCGAAAATCCTTAAACAAACAAACACACACACACTTACACACACACACACACACACACACACTTACACACACACACACAGCAAGCCAGGTTTTGTGTTTCAACATATATGCTCAGCTTAATGCTAATGTGTAAATCATGTGTAATAACTGTAATTATTAATCTGAGCATTTGAAGACGGTGATGAATTTATGTGTGATTGCTCAGGTGGTGAATGTGTGTGTGATTGCTCGGATGCTGAATGTGTGTGTGATTGCTCGGGTGGTGAATGTGTGTGTGATTGCTCGGGTGGTGAATGTGTGTGTTGTTTTTTATAAAGTGCTGGAGTTGTCCAGGAGACAATGACTCAACGTTCACCTGTGAAGGTGTGCCTCTCTGGGAAGCTGAAAAGCGATCACTGTCTAGTGTACTGTTCCTGAATCCAATAACCATCAGAACTGAATAATGTGCTGTGCTTGCACTGAGGTAGCATGATACACTTTAATTAATCAATCCAAAAAATAAATAAACCTCCACAAATATATAGGAGCGTGTCTGTGCTTCCTTATGGTCTATCCTGTCCCAGCAGAGAAACTAAACACTACCCCAGTAAAGTACAGAATTGGCTCCAGGATTTTAAATGTCTCAAATAAATTTGCTGTCAATTAACCAATGTAACAGATGAGCAAAGAACACTATTGTATCTCTGATGGTTTCCTTTTGTTTAAGTTGTCTTAAACTTTCGAACAAGTGAATAAACAAAGTTTTTTTTCTTCGTCTTTTTTGTTGCTGTGACGTGATAACACGTCTTTCTTTAGCTGCTGCATTAGTGGCGTGTGAAGTTCACATGTGCCTGGGACGAAAAACAACAGAACACAGAGAAAGACTCGAGAAGAAATAAAGCTCATTATCACCGGCTCACACTCTGCCAAACCGTACCAAACGTGTGAGTGTGCAGAGCTAATATGCAAATGCTGGAGTTAATTACAGAAGCCCTCGTTAGCAGAGCTGCCTAAACACTTGGCTACCTGCTAAAAATACGTGAGACCCAGGGAGGTGTGTCCTCTTTTGATAATGCAGAGTGTGGAAAAAAACTCACCCAAACATCACAAAAACTCACCCAAACATCACAAAAACTCACCCAAACATCACAAAGACTCACCCAAACATCACACTCACCCAAACATCACACTCACCCAAACATCACACTCACTCACCCAAACATCACAAAGACTCACCCAAACATCACACTCACTCACCCAAACATCACACTCACCCAAACATCACACTCACTCACCCAAACATCACACTCACCCAAACATCACAAAAACTCACCCAAACATCACAAAGACTCACCCAAACATCACAAAGACTCACCCAAACATCACACTCACCCAAACATCACAAAGACTCACCCAAACATCGCAAACACTCACCCAAACATCACAAACACTAACCCAAACATCACACTCACCCAAACATCACACTCACCCAAACATCACACTCACCCAAACATCACAAAGACTCACCCAAACATCACACTCACCCAAACATCACACTCACCCAAACATCACACGAAGGGAAAACACGAAGGGAAAATATTTACTACTGTGCACCTGTTTAGGTAGGGAGGGTGTTTACTACTCTGTATGTTGGTGTTTATATAGGGAGTGTGTTTACTACTGTGTTTGTGTTTAGGTGGGGGGGGTGATTAGTACTGAGTTTGTGTTTAGGTAGGGAGGGTGATTAGTACTATGTTTATATTTATGTAGGGTGGGTGATTAGTACTGTGTTTATATTTATGTAGGGAGGGTGATAAGTACTGTGTTTGTGTTTAGGTGGGGGGGTGATTAGTACTGTGTTTATATTTATGTAGGGAGGGTGATTAGTACTGTGTTTATATTTATGTAGGGTGGGTGATTAGTACTGTGTTTATATTTATGTAGGGAGGGTGATTAGTACTGAGTTTGTGTTTAGGTAGGGAGGGTGATTAGTACTGTGTTTATGTAGGGAGGGTGATTAGTACTGTGTATATATTTATGTAAGGAGGGTGATTAGTACTGTGTTTGTGTTTAGGTAGGGCGGGTGATTAGTACTGTGTTTATATTTATGTAGGGAGGGTGATTAGTACTGTGTTTATATTTATGTAGGGTGGGTGATTAGTACTGTGTTTATGTTTATGTATGGAGGGTGATTAGTACTGTGTTTGTGTTTAGGTAGGGTGGGTGATTAGTACTGTGTTTGTTTGTTTTTAGGTAGGGGAGTTTTTAGCAGGTCCCTCTGTAGTGTGGAGGACCTGCTACACTTCTCTTCACAACTGACTCAGCTGAATTTACACACATTCTGCATTTACACACACACACACACACACACACACACACACACACACACACACACACTCGCCAGGCTAATGGAAGCTACTGGCTGCACTCTTTAGATATATATAGCTGAGAATGAGAAGAGACAACTCGTAATTAAACTAGTAAATTTTCGCTCTTTTCTAAGCTGTCCTCTCCATTTACTCCATTTACACACTGTGTGTGTGTGTGTGTGTGCGTTTGTGCATGTTTGCGTGAGTGTGAGCGTGTGTGCCTGTGTAAGGTTTAGCCCTGAGTTTTATGGAGCTTAGCCGTGTGGATTCACACACACAGGCTGGGGGAAGGTTAACTCCTCCTCTGTACTCTTATGTGTCTGAGTAATCAGTGGTCTTTCTGTTCTCCAGTGTTTCACCACTCATAGTAAACTGCTCTAGAAGTGCTGAGGGAGACTATATCAGTGGCACTATTTACTGTGTGAGGAAAAGAGACACCTTTCTGATTGTGCTTGTGAATATATGAGGATACATAAGTCAACAAGGAAGGTGTGACAGGTCTACACTCTGAGGCGAGGGTGCGGCAGGTCTACACTCTGAGGTGAGGGTGCGACAGGTTTACGCTCTGAGGTGAGGGTGTGACAGGTCTACGCCCTGAGGTGAGGGTGTGACAGGTCTATGCTCTGAGGTGAGGGTGCGGCAGGTCTATGCTCTGAGGTGAGGGTGCGGCAGGTCTATGCTCTGAGGTGAAGATGCGACAGCTCTACACTCTGAGGTGAAGATGTTACAGGTCTACACTCCAAGGCAAAGGTGTGACAGGCCTATATTCCAAGGAGAAGGTGCGACAGGTCTACATTCTGAGGAGAAAGTATGACAGGTTTAGGTTCTGAGAAGAAGGTGTGACAGTCTACACTCTGAGGGGTTAGTCAAATTTCTTTATATAGTGCTTTTTACAGCCACAATTGTCTCAAAGCAGCTTTACAGATGTCTGAGTCCAAACCCCTAGTGATCAAGTGAAGGGTGACAGTGGCAAGGAAAAACTCTCTGAGAGGAAGAGGAAGGGAGGAACCGAGACTCAAAAGGAGAACCATCCTCTTCTGACCAACACTGGGCAACACAATAACAGTATAAACAGTATAAACACACCGGGTACTACAATCACGCAGACCACTGCTGTACACGAATTGAGTTCGCCTAACTCAGACTCAGCAAGAAACAAGTTGTTCACATCTGTGAATCCTGGGGAAGGTTGGGCTCCAGATCGCAACAGTGATTCACGTGACTGAGATTCACAAGGAACATGAATCCTTTACATGGGAAAGACCACAGTGCACTAAACCCGAGTCCAGGCATAAGGACAGTGTGCACTGAACCCCCACTCACCACACAACTCTGGTGCTTGGGTGTGTGTTGAGTCTTTGGCAGAACACTGATCTGTTATTTAATCCCTCGTTGTTGTTTGTGACCAGTAGCACCTCTTAACTGTGAAAACGAAATAACGTCAAACAAGAAGCAATTTGTGAAAATGGTTATTTCCTTCTATCAGTACGTATTCTGTCAGACTAAAAACACAAAGGAGATGCAGGGTTTTTTTTCCTGAGTGAGATAAAGTGCACACCTAGAGTTGTGTTCTTACAAAAACTATTAATGTTTTAAAAAGAAATGCACTGTCCATTGAACTCAAATGGAGGTAAAATTGTCTACGGTGTTTGAGAAGAAAAGCTGTGAAACATTAGGGGAAAAGAGAACAGCACCACTGTCCAACCTCAATGTGTGTGTGTGTGTGTGAGTGTGTGTGTGAGTGTGTGTATGTACGTGTGTGTGTGTACGTGTGTGTGTGTGTGTGTGTGTGTGTATGTACGTGTGTGTGTGTGTGTGTGTGAAAGGGATCCTGTTGAGCAGGCTTGTGTGTACAGATGCAGATCAGGACAACTGACAGGAGGATGGTGAAGGAAGGAGAGGGAAAAAGACTGAAAGAGTGAAAGGTGGAGAGAGAGGGAGGTAGAGAGTAGGAGAGAGAGAGACTAACATGGGAGTTATCGTCTTCCCTCCCGACCCCTCACTGGCCCCATCCGTGGTTCTCCAGGGGTCCCTCGGTTCTCCAGGGGTCTCTTAGTTCCTTAGGAAAAACATCTCAGCCCATCATGACCTATGAACCCCAAACTCGGACTGTTTATCTTGGGTGGGCTGTCTGACAGCTTTACTGATGTTACATACAGCCACACAGGGACAGAGAAAGGGGGAGAGAGAGAAGGATGGAGGGAGAGAGGGAGGGAAAGTAAGGGAAAGGAGAGAGGGAGAAAGCACGAGGGAGAGAGGAAGGAAAAAGGAAGAAAGCAGGGAGAGGTAGAAGGAAGGAGAGAGAAAGAAGTATTTGGAGAAAAGGTTTTCTCAGATCTTAATCACCACATTTAGGAGATGTTTAGTAGCTGTTCTTTACCTAAACAGCACATAGAGTGTAAGAGTGAGTAGGGACAGAGTTAAGCTACTTGATCACTGTTGTAGCCATTAATCCAGCCTTAGAAAAACCAAGCATTTGAGTTCACTCGAATGGCTCCAGCTCAAATAATATCATCCAAATGAACAAACTGTTCAGCCATTCACATTTCACATTGATCAATAAAACACACACACACACACACACACACACACACACACACAAAGAACATCCATACAAAGAACACCCATACAAACATTCGTGTTGATTAAGAGTGTGGATATGCTTGAGTTCAGAGTGAGGCTCGTTCGACTCTAGTGAGAGCTTTTATTTCACTGCATGGAGAAAAGAATTTACTCAACCCAAATCCTGAAGAGACGTCTACATAGCTACACAGTTATATCTGTCTACCTCTCTCAGGCTGTCTGTCTCTCCAGCTGTCTCTCTGTACCTCTTGCTCTCTCTGTCTGTCTGCCTCTCTCTGCGTCAACGCAGTATGAGCTGGCTCCTTTGTTCTCATGGTGATGGTGACCATGGTGATCGGAGCAGTTCCATTTCCCTCAGGTGTGTTTGTCTGTCAGAAGCAGCGGGACAAGCTGTAATAACACAAACAAACTTTGATGCAGCAGTGTGTGTTGTATTGCTTCGGATCAAGTTTCCCCATCACACACACCACCACACACAGACCAGGATCTGTGAGATGTGTGCCTGTGTGTGCTCACACACACACACACACACACACACACACACACACACACACACACACACACAGGCATGAATAAACTAGGCATCAGAGCTCTTATACACTCTTACAGTGATTGGGCTGTAATTACTCCTGTGATTAATCACCTCCTTCCCCTTACTTGTTTGGCTGGTGCCATGCAGTTTGCTTGTGTTGTCGGCTGCAGCGATAACCTCCATGAACCGTAACCAACCACAGTTAGTTTCTCCTTTTGTCCCTCCAGCTCCCCCCAGTTCCTCTTGGTCTGTCCCTTGAATCCTTGTGGTCTGCCCCCCACCCCCCCACCCCCAGTTGCTTTTGGTATGTCCTGCTCTGGTTTCTCTTGGTTTCTCTCCTAGGGTAGCTTTCATCAGCCTTTCACCAGCTTTTCCGGGACAGCTGTTTGAGATGTACCCGTGCAGGACCTGGCTCTGGGACTGGACTCAATCTCACAGAAATGCTGCCAGATGGCAACATTTCATCCTAATTCAAAAGCTGTGGTGTGACTCTTACAAGGCGTTTCTGTCCATGCATGTCCAGAGGTGTATACCCTACCTGGTCTGCTGCCACTAACACGTGTTGGTCATATATCGAAGCACTGTGTGAATGGCAGTTTGGTTTAAATATGTGCAGGAAAGTTCTACCAGCTACGTGTGATCTGTCCAGGTTGATGTCAGATACAGTTCAGAGTCAAAAGGATGATGGGTCAGCTTCACAAAACGCGACAGTAACCACGATTACAACATACAAAAATGTGCAACACAGTAGTTATTCTTATTTAAGAAGTTACCATGGCGATAATTGCCAGTGTCAATTTACTGATCAAAATAAATTTGCTCTAGGTGAAACCAATCAAATTCGACATGTAAACATCTTTATCAATGAGATAAATGTGCCTCTAAACATCTTTATTATTGAGATAAATGTGCCTCTAAACATCTTCATTATTGAGATAAATGTGCCTCTAAACATCTTTATCAATGAGATAAATGTGCCTCTAAACATCTTTATCAATGAGATAAATGTGTACATGTACAGCATTTTGTTGATGACTTTGATGTGAGATCAGATGTTGTTAGAGGAAACATCATCCAAACCCCACAGGCTTCGTACCAGGAAATGTCCCGTCAGACGAGTTCAGATGGATTGTTTTGCTGTGTTCTACCAGCTATTGTATGCAAATGAGTTCAAAATGCAGTAGCACCCAATAAATGTCATACCACAAAGGTATTTGCTGTTAAGGTCAAATTATACCTGTCAATATTTTACCTGCCAGTAGGTTTATGAGTTTGACCCATTGTGAATTATTTACGGATTCGGATCATGTTTACCATTTACCTGCAATGTGTGAGCATACAGTCCCTGTACCTGAACTTCATCACTGACAGGTACAGTAAGCACATAGTATTTAGCACATTTATATAGCATTTGGATATAATGCTAATGTATTTCCATAAGAGGATAACATTCATGAGATGAAAATGCCTTTTTATTTTGTTATTTGGTCTTCTCCACTTAAGTATTTTTCCCGTTTAATATAGCATAAATATTTGTCTAGATTATTGTGGTTGTGAGGGATGTGCAAACAGTCTCACAGGAACTGTTCTGCTGTGGTTCATGTAATATCACTTTAGCCACTAAAACTGAGCTTTTCCTCCCTGCTGAATAAGTCATGAATCGTCATGTGATTTCCCATGAGTCATGTGATTTCTGTGAGCACAGTGAGATCCTGTGAGTCATGTGACTTCCTGTGAGCACAGTGAGTTCCTGGAGGGGATACACACTGGTAACAATCCACAGACGTCTCACACAACAGACCTGATGATTTGATCCTGTGGTTCAGGTCTAGAGAACAACGAAGATCACAGAAACATGTCTACAATCTCAGTGCTCCTCAGAAACTAGGAACGTATCTCCACTAAACCTTTGTGATGTTCTGCTAATGGAGCTCGAGATTCTTGGTCTCAGAGTGTCCAAGCTGTGTCTGGGCATGATGGTTACAACTCTACAACTATACAGCATAGTGTCTTCAAGTGAAGAGCTACTGTACACCAAAGCAATTCAACCTGGGGAAGCTACACATAGCAAACTAGAATGTTCTGTGCAGATGGTCAGTGTTAATGGGGGAAATGCCTCCAGTGTGGAAGAAGTGAGAAACACAATCTGAGCATTTGACTGATAAGCCTGCAACATACTGCAGTGTTCAGCCTGACCCAGTGAAGTGTAGTTAGTGTAGCTTGTCCAGAGTTTAACATCTGGAGAAGCTACTCATCCAGTTGTCCATTCTGGGGGGAGGGGATTTGAGGGGGGTAGTGTCCTTTGCCCCATACCCCATGCTGTCAGTCCAAGCCTAACTAACCTTTGACCTCCGAAGACCTCAGCTGCTCCTGCTGCTTCAGGACATTGAGGCTCAGCATGGTTTTCTCTTTCTGTCTTCATGTCTTACACACATCTGTCATCAAAAGTCAAACCCATTCCAGGCGTCATCTTTCCTTAGAAGAGATGAGTTCACATTATAGTTTAATGCAATTCTGTGTGATTCTTTCAAGAGTTCCACTT
>JAOYMR010000021.1:10531373-10544731 GCA_025802075.1 Tenebrosternarchus preto
AGTCTTGGTTCCTTTCAAGATTTCTTCCTTGCAACTGTCGCCCTTGGCTTGATCACTGGGGGTTTGGACTCGGACACTCGTAAAGCTGCTTTGAGACAACATCTGTTGTAAAAGGCGCGACATAAATAAAACTGATTTGATTTGATGTTTGTGACCGTTGGACTGGTGCAAGTTTCTCAGGCGCAGCAGTGTCATTACGCGCGTCATTGTCACCGATGGTTTGAAAGTGGTCCGGTTTCCAGAATCATCCATCCATTAGCTGTTATCCGGGTAGAAACTGACGAAACTGCTCATGGAAACAGATCCGAGCTACAGGCACTTAACTGTACAGTCTTTGTCTTGAATTGTTTTTGGTGAGCGCATATTAGTATTGATTTACAAAGGCAGAAATTACAGAATCAGATTGATGGAGGTCAAATCAACTGATTTCCGTAAACAACCAAGAAATCTCAAAGGTTCCATTAAAATAAGTTTCTGTTTTGTGTTACATGCCTTTCATTAGTCATTATGTTCTGAAGAAACAAAAAAACGGAGAAAATGTTTTTTCCCTCTCAATAGGGGGCAGTGTATGTGCACTGGACCGGCCGACAATTTCTGCAGGGATGTTCATAGATGAATTAAAAACAAATATATAACATTTGAGAAAAAAACGCCCTTTAGACCCTCTCGCTCGTACAGCAAAGACATTTGAGTACATTTTAGATTTTTAGATTTTCACTTTATTTTTCAATATTTGACAAATGCATGAAAATATACTCTCCAAAAAGTAATAAATATACAATATTTCTTTATGAACAAAATTAACAATTTACAAAACATAGGTCTGTGAACTCTGTCAGTTCAAAGTAACAATATCGCATTATTTTTATTATTATTATTATTATTATTATTATTATTATTATTATTATCCTCGCTTCTCAATTTCTATTTTAGGTTTAATGTTCCTTTTGACTTGTATTAAGTGTTAATAATAATTTTTTTTTCACATTACATGACTGATACGCTGGTATATTTATCATATATTATATATTTATAGGAAGTGGTACAACGCTTATAAAGGTCTAGTTAACATTCATTTACAGTCTTTTTGCCTGTCCATTCTTGTAGTCCTTTGATATACTATATAATGTAAAACATTGTGGTTTACGTTTTCATATTTTTTGGACAGCCCTTCAAACGGGAACCAACCACTCTCTCTTAGACTGATTCCAGCCTGGTTTTGGCCCATTATTAAGCTGCTGCTGCTTTTCCTTTCGTATATAATCTCGTGATTTATTGTCGTAGCCTGTGATGGATTCTGTGGTTAGGTTACGTGGTTAACTACCACCACCCTGTAGCTAAGAGGTTAACAGCAGCAGCTGCGAGAGGAAGCAGGTGAGTAAGGCGGGTAGAGTGCAGCTGGGACTGGGCGGGGCCAAGGCCGTGATAAGAAGGGGCGGGGTTTGTTGTTGACCGTTGAGAGACATTCGTCGCCTTTGCTGCTGTTCTTGTCGTGTAAGCGGAGATTCCACTGTCATGTAGTCGTTCGTTATCCTTATATTTGGAGTCGGAGTCGTACTACAATCAGTTGGAAATCAAAAACATACGTTATTTGATATATATTTTACATTATTAATAGACATTCTTGTCTTAAACTTCACAGAACGAAGCATACTTGTTAAACAAAGATCTTTCCAGCTTTAACAGTCTACTTCATCTATTTGGATGAGCAAAACAAGTTTATCCAACCCCCCAGAATATCGACTAATTACATTCTCTGCTAGTTAGTTTACATCATAGATTGCACATCTGGACCAGATTGAGTGGGGCATGACCATACCTGTCACCGATGCGCACCCACAGATCACTGAAGAGCCGCTGCCTGCTATGTGGGCGGTGAGCCTTGCGGGGGCGCTGGTGTCTACCGAACTCCTCCAGCTGATTCAGGCTTTCTGGTAGCAGCAGGTGTGGTAAGTCCTCTTCCAGCTCAGGGGCCTCTGACACCCAATCAGTCACCGGCTCTGGACTCACCCCACTTGGTGTCAGGGTGGTACCTTCCACCTCAGTCCAGCTCCTTGGCCAGAACCATGAAGATTGAGAAACAGGTGATTAATATTGAATACTGGGCTGTGTGTTATTTCATGTGCTGGACACTACCTTCAGTAACTGGTATATATAACAACAGCTGATCTGTGTCAAGGACTGCCTTTCAGGACATGGGAAAATCTAAAGGGGAATTCAAAAGTCTCTCTCTGTGTGTGTGTGTGTGTGTGAGGTGCTGAATTCCTTCACAATCCATTATCATATTCTTTGTCTTGGCTTCTGATAGGACTGACTTTGTACACACACACACTCACACACACACAATCCCTTAAAGTGCAAACACCAGGGAAGCAGAAGTCATTCTTGGACTCTGACTTGTGACGTGGTCCTGAGTGCCGTGTGCTGTTTCCGTTTCTTTATGCAGTGTGTGGTGTACTGTTTCCATGTGCTGTGTGTCGTTTCCATGTACTGTGTGTCCTTTCCGTGTGCTGTGTCATTTCCATGTACTGTGTCCTTTCTGTGTGCTGTTTTTGTGTGCAGTCTGTCGTTTCCATGTGCTGTGCGTCATTTCTGTGTGCTGCATGTTGTTTCTGTGTGGTGTGTGTCGTTTCCATGTGCTACATGTTGTTTCTGTGTGGTGTGTGTCGTTTCCATGTACTGTGTGTCCTTTCCGTGTGCTGTGTCATTTCCATGTACTGTGTCCTTTCTGTGTGCTGTGTGCTGTTTTTGTGTGCAGTCTGTCATTTCCATGTGCTGTGTGTCATTTCTGTGTGCTGCGTGTTGTTTCTGTGTGATGTGTGTCGTTTCCATGTGCTGCATGTTGTTTCTGTGTGGTGTGTGTCGTTTCCATGTGCTGCGTGTTGTTTCTGTGTGATGTGTGTCGTTTCCATGTGCTGCGTGTTGTTTCTGTGTGATGTGTGTCGTTTCCATGTGCTGCGTGTTGTTTCTGTGTGATGTGTGTCGTTTCCGTGTGCTGCGTGTTGTTTCTGTGTGGTGTGTGTCGTTTCCGTGTGCTGCTTGTTGTTTCTGTGTGCACTGCAGGAATAATGGTGCCAATGTATCAGTATCTGAAACACAACACTTCATTAATCACGTTCTTTTGGATTGGGCCAAGTCCCCTGATTTAGGCATGTTTGTGGTTATGTAAACATGTAAACATTATGGTTATGTAAACATGTAAACATTTGTATGATTGCCTCATCACAGGCACATCCAGCATGATTTCATATTTGATGCTGGTCAGTCACATACTACTACAGTAAAGTGAATAAGGCAGTGCTGGAGTGCTGGGGAAGGAGGTGCAGGCAGTGCTGGAGTGCTGGGGAAGGAGGTGCAGGCAGTACTGGAGTGCTGGGGAAGGAGATGCAGGCAGTACTGGAGTGCTGGGGGAGGAGGTGCAGGCAGTGGTGGAGTGCTGGGAGAGGAGGTGCAGGCAGTGGTGGAGTGCTGGGGGAGGAGGTCCAGGCAGTGCTGGAGTGCTGGAGAGGAGGTGCAGGCAGTGCTGGAGTGCTGGGAGAGGAGGTGCAGGCAGTGCTGGAGCGCTGGGGGAGGAGGTGCAGGCAGTGCTGGAGCGCTGGGAGAGGAGGTGCAAGCAGTGCTGGAGCTTCACGCAGGTGCATCCCTGGCTTTCCTTACATGCTTGTTTATGCCCTTGTTTTGAGAGGGTGCTGAAACCGTTACAGCTGCTATTTTAATGAACTCAACCTGTTCTGTTTTTGGGGCTCTCCTCTGTTGAGTAATGGCTCGAGCATGCCTCAGAGTGGGAGGCTTGCCTTTTTCCTTTTGTGTGAGTCGACGCAGCACCCCTCTCCTCAAGATAAATGGGTAAGGCCCGTATGCCATTAGACTTGGCAGAACCACGGTCTGGCCCATCCCATCATGGTTGCGGGGGAAGGTGGGGATCAAAGGCATAGTTTTGCTCTGTTTGCAGTTTAAGTACTGCATGCTGAATTACAGTGTGCCAAGCACATCTATGTGGTGGACTCTGATGAGACCAGGCTGCATGTGTAGTTTCGTCTGGTGCACACCGCTGAAGATGATGATGCTCAGCAAAATGTGTTTTTGAGTAACGTTCAGTTATTATGTGTGTTTGCATCAAAGTGAGAAAGAGAGTGAGAGAGAGACATAGAGAGAGAGAGAGAGAGAGAGAGAGAGAGAGAGAGAGACATAGAAAGAGAGGGTGAGAGAGAGTGAGAGAGAGAGAGTGAGAGAGAGACATAGAGAGAGAGAGTGAGAGAGGGCAGGGGTGTGTGTGTGTGTGTATGTATGTGTGTATGTGTGTGTGGAGTGAATATCTCACCGTGTGATTGGCTCCTGGGCAGGGGTGTGCTCCACCTCATAACCTTCCTGCCGTAGGATCTCAAGCACACTGTGGTTGCCAAGAAAGTGACCTAAAACAACCAGGAAACCAGATTACTTGCCCTGCCCACATATGAGGAAACAGCCAATGTTATCATGTAATCAGTCGTATAATCCTATTATGTCAGAAGGTCCTCTCGGATCGTCTCAGAAGATCATCTCAGAAAGTCCTCTCAGATCATCTCAGAAGATCATCTCACAAGATCATCTCAGAAAATCGTCTCAGAAGATAATCTCAGAAGGTCCTTTCAGATCATCTCAGAAGATCATCTCAGAAGATCGTCTCAGATCATCTCAGATCATGTCAGAAGATTGTCTTAGATCATCACAGAAGATCGTCTCATACTAGTGAAGTGTCCAAGTCTGAGGCCTGTGGAGCCCACACACCGAACTGTACTGAACACATGCCTGAACAACGTAGTTCTGCATAGTACTTAGAAGCCCAGGAAAGATATTCCATTAATTATCCAGCAGCCTACTAGAGGTTAGGAATATGATTGCTAGCTATATAAAGTATGTTAAATATGAATCAGTCCCTTTGCTGACTCTCAAGCTCTTTATTACCTGACACTGCCATGTTCCTGCCACGATCTGCAGGCTTGAGATGGTGGTTCTCCAACCGGAGCTAGAACATGTACTACAACAAGATTGCGAGCCTCGTCCCGACTCTCTCACACTGTAATACGCTCATAATTCCTTCACTCTAGAGACATCAAACACATGCGGCCCAGCGACACGCTGATGAAAGGTGTTTTATTTTCTCTGTGTGATCCGATAATCCCACGTGTCACTCAACCCAGCAATAAGCGCTAATCCACCCTGACCTCACCGCGCCAGCATGCTGAAAACCCACACGGCTGCGTCTCTTCTAGCTTCTTTTAACGTGATTTTTCAGATCGCCGGCGAGGACGGACGAGCGGGGAGGGAGAGGCGGGAGAAAGGCGGTGTCGGTCGCTGTCGAGTTCAAAGGCTTCCAGACGACCCACTGACACCTGCTCCGTTCCTCGCATGCTTCCCGCCCGTCTCCCCCGACGCCGTCCGAGTTTCGGACGGCTTCGGCAGAGGGCCCTAGCAATGCAGTTAGCAACCGAATTCCCCGGCGATCCCTGCTGTAAACACACGCATCGAGACACTTCAGTAACAAACTGGAGAGAATTTTATAGCCATTGTGCATCACTGTGTGTCCTGATCCGCCCAGGAGGTGAAACAGTTCGGTTCTTGAGTGTTTGTGTAGTTTTATGCATCGTAAAAATGTTTCTCTCACATGCGCTCAGTTACCGCAGGAAACGGTTTCGTTCGGCTGGAATGTTTGTGTGTGTGTGGTCATGTGGTACAATGATAATTATACCATCATGACGACCAGAGTACCGACACACCTGTTAATTATAGGGGATGCAGGTCCCTGAGCCATCCTCCCCCCAAACACACACACACACACTCACACACACACTCACACACAGTATATGTGGCAAAATAATGCTTGTCCATTACTCATTACTAGCTGCCCCCCCACCCCTTTTGTTTACAAGCACAATCTCTGCTCTCTTTTCTTCTCTCTCTTTTCTTCTCTCTCTTTCCTTTTCTCTCTTTCCTTCTCTCTTTCCTTCTCTTTTCTTCTCTCTCTTTCCTTCTCTTTTCTTCTCTCTCTTTCCTTCTCTTTTCTTCTTTCTCTTTCCTTCTCTTTTCTTCTCTCTTTCCTTCTCTCTCTTTCCTTCTCTCTCTTTCCTTCTCTCTCTTTCCTTCTCTTTTCTTCTCTCTTTCCTTCTCTCTCTTTTCTTCTCTCTCTTTTCTTCTCTCTCTATCCTTCTCTTTCCTTCTCTCTCTTTTCTTCTCTTTTCTTCTCTCTTTCCTTCTCTCTCTTTCCTTCTCTCTCTTTTCTTCTCTCTCTTTCCTTCTCTCTCTTTCCTTCTCTCTCTTTCCTTCTCTTTTCTTCTCTCTCTTTCCTTCTCTCTCTTTTCTTCTCTCTCTTTTCTTCTCTCTCTTTCCTTCTCTCTCTTTTCTTCTCTCTCTTTTCTTCTCTCTCTTTGCTCATCTGATAGATTTGTTAGCTTTAACTTCTTTTTTATGTTTTTTGGAGTCAATATCAGAATCTTTCAGCGACTTTACATACACACACCTGTGTGTGTAAAGCTGACTGGCACATCAGGAAGATTGGGACCAGGACGTTAACACACACACACACACACACAGCTACAAACCCCAACACTAACACACCTATTTTTGCTGTTGAACAGAAGTAGGTGAAGGGGAAATAGGTGGCTGGAGGGGAGTCAGGCGGGTGGAGGAATGGTTGGAGAATTTGAGGCTTTGATCATCACCACTGCCTTTAGGCCCCTTTATATTATCGTCCATGAAAACAAGCTATGTGTGTTTATGTGTGTGTGTGTGTGTGTGTGTATATGTGTGTGTGTGTGTCTTACCACTATCCATATCATCATCCTGCCCATACTCAATCTAATGATCACTAATGTAATACAGCTCCTCTTAATCCACTCACTCACTCACTCACTCACTTACTCACTCACCCACTCACTCACTCACTCCCTCACTCACTCACCCACTCACTTACTCACACTCACTCACTTACTCACTCACCCACTCACCCACTCACTCACTCACTCACTCCCTCACTCACTCACTCACTCACTCACTCACCCACTCACTCACT
This sequence comes from Tenebrosternarchus preto, assembly GCA_025802075.1. NCBI lineage: Eukaryota > Metazoa > Chordata > Actinopteri > Gymnotiformes > Apteronotidae > Tenebrosternarchus > Tenebrosternarchus preto. The sequence goes on from JAOYMR010000021.1 coordinate 10,538,422, forward strand.
CACCCACTCACTCACTCACTCACCCACTCACTCACTCACTCACTCACCCACCCACTCACTCACTCACTCACTATAACTTTTCTTAGTTCTCCTTTATATATCTAGTGGTATAGAGCTCAGAATAAAATAAAACTGTGCCTCAAAATGCACTAGGGTCGCATATTTTTGATAAAGTGGCTCTTTATATCCCCTGAGATCCTGTGAGGTGAAGTTATAGCTTTAACCACTGTGTGTCCATTGGGTCTATGAAGGATTGGGCTATGAAAGACTAATGTTACTTAATGAATAGAACTCAAGATGGATACAAGCAGTACCTGTCATGGATAATTGCCTTTGATGCGAGATCCACAGTCATGTTTCCTCTGAAGCTTTGCCTTCCTCATCCTACACTTCCTTCACTGTTCCATAGCCTCATTCTCAGGACCTGCCATTCTGTGCCCTCTTGCTCAAAGTGAGGGTGTTGGGTTTTTTTAATTGTGTGTATTTGCAAGCTCTCATCAGAGCAGAAGAGCCTCCGCTTGGTAAAACATGTCATGAGAAGAGCCAACGCTGTGCATATATTCGCAAATCAGCGATGCAGAGAATGTGGTCAGGGAGAAACGGCCATGCTCTGCGTCACACTGACATAAATCATAAGAGCGATGCAGACTGGTACATGGTCAGGACTTTATTAAGCATGCTTGAGCCTCCAGATCCATAATCAGGCCTACACAATGCAGCTTCTGTTGTCAGGGAGAGGTGGTGCGGTGGAAGTGGGCAGTGGAAACAACAACAAAAAAAACCCAAAACAAACACAAAAGCAATAGCTTTTCAGTCTTGCCTATTGTGCAATCTGTTGCTTATTATTTGTGTCATCCCACTGCAGTGTTCTGCCAGGTCAGGCTGACCCCTCCTCTGGGCAGTGATGGAGAAAGCAGTGTGGGCGTGCGTGTGCCTGTACACTCACATGCATGTGCATGTCTCTGCGTGCGTGTGCATGCATGGATGCTGACAGGAAGATTGTTTTCTTGCTTTCTCCAGTTGCTGGCTTGTGGGGATTTTTCCCTGAGGCTTTGCTTAGCTGTGTTCTTTCAGACCTGAAAGGACTGAGGCAAAATCCTCCCGTTTTGTTCACTGCTGGGTGCTTTTTGCTTGGGTTCCAGTAATCCAAGCAATGTACAGATGTAAAGGCATTTATGCTGAAGGAATGTTTTTTTTTTTTTTTTTTTTTTTTTTATGTCACCCAGAATTGGTTTGGAATGAACGCAAATTTTTAATAAATAATGTAAATATTTTTAAAAATAATATACCGTAATAAAATTTTGTAATATGAACTAGCATAGAAACCTATTTATCAAACAGAAACAAATCCATGTTTAAATGTTTTAAGCATTCTGAGTTTCTGATGGAAAAACCGTGAATCTTATGGATATTGACCTTTTGAAAGGAGTCATGCAAGTTAAAGCACTAATGAGCTTGATCTGATCTGCCCAGCATACACAAAGTTCATTATCACAACAGAATTCCATTCAAGTAGAACATGGCCTGATCAAAAGAGATTTTCCAGGACTGGGGGGGGGCTGTAGTAGGGTTTTTCAAAACTTGGCAGATAGTTTACAAATGAAAGAAATTCAGCTCCATTGCTTACTTTTCGTCCTATTCTGTTGATACCTGGCATTCTGCTAAGGTCAGTGCAATAACGCTGTGGATCATTCATGGCTGATTTTTCATCAGTGAGAGTGTAGGTCTGGAGGAAAGTGTGAATGCCACTCAGAGAGGTGGCAGTGAGCTGGAAACATACTATAGTTAATCTACTGATATACCTTTACTTGATTTAATCAGTCATTTTTATTTTCTACCTCACTTTTCTACATTACTTTTGTTGCTGTTAATGTTGTTCTATTGTAAATACAGGAAATATATATGTGAATTCTGTCCATGGTCTAAAAGTGCAGGAATCAACCCCTGTAAAGGTTTGTGTTCCAAACACTGTTTATTATATAAAAGAGAAGTATACTGCTGTCCACCAGTAGCAATTTGAGTTTCATTTACTAGGCAATAATTTTCCAGATCGCTTGAACAGCAATGATGGCAAACCAGCCACAGCATCTGAAAGGCTGTGAGTGTAGAACAGGAGAGGAGTCACTGATGGGGGGGGGGGGGCGTCCTCTTAAGCGGAAGCTGGAGCAAGTGGATGTAATGCTTTCAAGATGTTTTTTGTTCTTTGAATGAAACCAACATATAAAATAAAATAAAATATAAAAAAATCAGACAGCACTGTCAAATAAATGCTATGGATTGTAACAGATGAATTTATAATGGGGGAAATAAAAAACTAAAAACTTCAGCTTTTAGATAATAAAATGCATCCATTGTTGGCTTTTAAAGGGACGGTTACCACAGAAGAAACCACTTCCCTCCAAAAACAGATTAAACTTGAGAAATAAAAAAATAAAATAAATCTTGCACGTTTGCTCAAGACCAGCTGCCTGTCCCACAGCACTGATGGAATGTTCTCTGGACTGATGAAACAACAGCGACTCATCCAGTTCAGTGTACCCAGCATAATGTGCTGGGGAGGACGAGGTACTGTTCGCCAGCGGCCCAGGCTCGCTCCTCCTGGCCTGGGCTGGGGTAGACACAGGGCCTGGGTTAGCCCTCACGACCTATGAACTCAATGTGGTCTCAGGAAATTCTACCACAAAAGGTCTTCGGGATTCTACCCTGCACCTTGAAAGATGTTCATGATAATGGTCTAAAATGTAAGGGTAAATCAATAGACTTTCGATGCTGAGAGCTGGAAGCTGGAAATGCTTATCTGACGCATTCAAGGAACCTAATTTTGGAAACTCGACATCTCTAAATGTACATGTGATGTATTTAATTGTGAATAAAAATGGGAGTTGACATTGACAGACTTTTCCCCAAAACTGTAATGTGTTTGATGACTTGGTAATAGACCAGGAAAGAGATTTTTTTTTTTTTTTTTTTTTTTTTTTCCCTGATGAAAATCTGACATTCTTCATTCTATGAGGACAACTGTAGTTACTCCCAGGGAAATAAAGCTCAGATAAGAACAGTTCAGCTAAAATAAGCTCAGATAAGAACAGTTCAGCTAAAATCAGCTTTTTGACCTTTTGATTTTTTATCTGGAGCAGAACTACTGTTCCTCTACACTCTTAGTAATGAGGCCTTGTAGAGTTCAGCTTTGCCAAGGTTAAAAAATGTTATTCAGGTTGGTTTTTATATATATAAAGACTTTTGTACACATTTATTTATTTAAATAATTATTTGATGGTCATATCAACATTCCTTACACAGTATCTTGGTTCTCTTGAAAACCAAACAGATGCTTTTGTATATGGCCATAATTGAGCGAACCTGATCTTAGGCTACGGCATTTTTTGTTTGTCTCGTTATATATTTATTTTCCTTCTTTCTTTCTTTTATCTGTCATCTTACTTTTGTATAAGAACAAGCAAATCCTGGCAGTCATTTAGATGCTGGACCGTAATCCAAATTTTAAAATTGTGCTGGAGAGCCTGTGTTTGTTCTCAGCTCGTTTTCCCTGGGTGTGGTTTGACTGTGTGTGCTCCACCTCAGTAGCTTTCCGATGAAATTACGTGTGAACAGTGGAGAGCTCATCAAACTTACATGTGCTGTCCAAACAAATGGGAAGCGAGAGTGTGCGTCTCCGCTGACCACGACTCCTTTATCTTGGAGATTTGATTTAAGTTGATGCTCAGCTACACACGCGGTGCAGGCCTGCGTGTGGTCTGTAAGGCCCCTGTGCTTCTCTACAGGACATGCCTCTAAACTCAGCCAACAGACAAAACAGTTTGTAGTTAAAGTGGCAAATGGACTAGGTTAAATATATCTGCAGTTCTGATGGGGTGATGTATTCAAATGAGCTCCTGGTTTAAGAGGTTCACGTCTGGAGACTGTTGACTGACTGCCTGCTGACTTTAATCTACATGTACCAAAACACCTCATCAGATTGTGTTGCGGGTGTCTTCAGGTGGTCCCCCCATCTGCTTCGGGACATTTGGTGTTGCTTGCCTCATTACATTTTCTCAATGACAAAGCCAAAGTAAGGCGTGAAGTTTCTGCAGGACATTTGCTTTGATCACCGCTATAAACTGGCCTTAATGACCTTCTATTTCTGATAGTTTCTTTGATGAGCCCCGAACAGAAGTACAGCCGTTTGTCTGCATCATTGTTAATAAAGGCAGTTAATTACGATGTGCGAGAGCGAGACAGGTCCTGCTTTATCTCGACCGACGCCTCCATACACACACACACGCGCGCGCGCGCGCAAACGTTACGCCGTCTCGAGCTCTTCATACTGCCGAGTGCCGCTGATGACGTCATCACGGTGCCGAAGCGTCCTCGCCCCGTGCAACGCCTCGGAGAACGTGCAGCTGCAGCTCCAGAGCGCCACGGGAACAGACACCCAGTCACTGTTGGGACGCACCTTTGCTCAGTTCTGGCGTTGGCGGTCATGGTGGGTTTGGTAGCAACGCCGCAGGCGGCGTGTGCCCCGACACGTGATGCTCGCGTTTGTGAGACGCCATTACTCACTGCTGACAGTATGCTAATCTAATCTGGTTTCATTTCTATAACCAGTTTTGATAAAAGATTGCGGCAAGAGGTATAGCTTGTTTAACACTGTGGAGACAGGTGGCTGTTTAAGATAAAAGTATATTTATTTGGTGCACCGGGTGGGTCCTGTGATTAGCATTTTTCTAATTTTGGTTCTTTATGAAGCCTGTTGTTCCAGTTCCTTTTGACTCAGTAAATCTTCAGGAGAGCATATGGTATTTGTTTGTGCTGCTCTCTTACGTGGAGCTCTGTCACTCTGGTCCCTTATTGCTGACCTGAAGGATTGTTGGGTCTGGTGTTTGTAGATGGTCCTGGTGTTGAATGCTCTGATGAGTCAACGATTGGCCGCAGCTACGTCAAGAAGAAGCTCGAGCACGGCCTGAGTCGCATTTGGCAGGTATCACACTCATCTACTCTTTTTCTTTACCTTTACGGTTTGTCTTTCAGCTTTCTGTCTGTGCCTGCACTGTATCTCCTCCTACTTCTCTCTCTCTCTGTCTCTCTCTCCTTTCAGGATGTCCAGCTGAAAGTGAAAGCCTACTTACTTGGCACGGACATGTCCAACTTCAAATATGACGACTTCATCGTGGTGCTGGACGTTGTCAGTAGGTAGGTGGCCACCTCAAAATTGGTACTAAGCTGCTCGGCGGGAGGCCTGCCCTGCCATACAGGCCCTCCTCAGATGCCTGTTTAACCCTGCAGCTGAGGCAATGAAGCCACAAGAACCACAGTGAGAGGGAAGCTCCTGGCAGCCTCGCATGTTCAGCTGAGTTAAAAGGCCCTCGAGTGTGTGAAAGCGTAGTGCCGATGGGCCGACCGCACCCACAGGTCAGAGAGGATAAATACACCCATCTGATCTCTGCCCTCTGTGGGCCGCTCGCGCCGTGAAGCACAACTCCATGGGCTTAAGTGAGATTTGAAGCACAAAGCCAGCCTGTCCGCTGTTTGGGCGCATTGTTGGGGATGCTCTTCCGCATCTGCACCCCTCCCCGTGTGTCTCACCCTCTCGGACTGGCTGTGTCCCAGGCTCATGCAGGTGGGGGAGGAGTTCTGCAGCAGCAGGTCCGAGGTGCTGCAGGAGTCCATCAAGAAGCAGAGTGTGAACTACTTCAGGACCTATCACAGGTGAGAGAGGCTCACGCATCCACGCTTTCAATCACCGTAGTCTCTCATGATCATCTTGAACTAGCAAACGTTGTTCTTACGTAGCACGTACGGCCTGTGAAATGCATCCCTGACATGATACGTCTGATTCTCAAGAAAAACGTGTTTCATGAAGACTATTAATGATTTCTCCTGCCAGCATTGTGTGTTCGTGGAATATTATGCTACAAAAAATGTGCCAATATATTAATATTGCAGAATGACTGGAATATTACAGGGGATCAGCCAATGGTTATTTGTAACATTGTATTTTCCCAATGCTCTGCAGACTGGGCAGAGAGGGCTCAGCCGTACGAGGGGGTGGGGGGCTTGGTGCCATGCTGTCGTTCCATGCTGTCATTCCATGCTTTCCCCTGCAGACATTGGCAGCAGAGCAGAGAGGCGCTTTTCACAGGAGGCAGGGCTCGTGCACTCTCTCGTGCACTCTCTCGTGCACTCTCTTGTGCACTCTCTCTCATGCACAGCTTCGCAATTATTCCGTTTTTTTTCTTTTTCTTTTTTTTTTGGGGGGGGGGGGGGGAGCGCTAATGGGGCAGCAATAAAAAGCGATTATGTGAAAGCCACA
>JAOYMR010000021.1:10591920-10594420 GCA_025802075.1 Tenebrosternarchus preto
GTTATTAGGTCCAGTGTGAGGGGGCCCTCAACCTCCACAGTGGTGAGTTATTAGGTCCAGTGTGAGGGGGCCCTCAAGCTGCTGTGAAGGACGAAAGACAAAACCTGTCAATCCTTGCTTTTTACCTCTCTGTGTTTTACTGTACCAAAGTTATATCATTTTATTAATTGTACATTATTGTAAGACTGTGATATCATACCTAAATATGTTTTAATAATGTTTAATACATTTTGAATAACAATTTCTATTCTAAAGTCATAATGAGACATTATCCAAGAGGGTTAACAGATCAGAGTTTTAGTATTTTAGTGAATGTGCATCACTGTAGAGTGAAATGTTCCAGCTCAGTTCTGAGGGGAGTGGCGTGTGTGTGTTGGGTGTGGTGTCACTACCAGACCAGCGCGACTACATCTGTGAATTCTGTGCTCGGGCTTTCCGGACCAGCAGTAACCTGAGCATCCATCGTAGGATACACACTGGAGAGAAACCTCTGCAGTAAGATGATCTCCTTACACACACATGCATACACACACACACACACAGAGACAATCTCACACGTGCACCAAAGCTTATTTTCTCGATCTGTTAGTTGTGTGTGTGTGTGTGCGTGTGTGTATATATTTTGTAGGTAGGGAATTGGTTAATAGAAACTCAGTGTTCCTTTGTCTGTGTTATTTTTTCTCAGTGATGAATGAAGTCACTGTAGTATTCATTTGCATTTCTGTTATTCAAAGGACAGTTTAGCATAAAAGTCTTATCTGGAGCTAATGATGGATTTTTCTTTGTGTTTGTCCATCACCTTTAAAGGAGTGTGTGTCTGTGTGTGTGTGTGTGTGTGTGTGTGTGTTCTAATAATTCCTCTCTTGCTCCAATTTAACGAGTTTTTGCATGTCACGTGTGAAAAGTGGATCTCTTACTGTCTGAAGTATAAACAGCTCTTGCCTGTGTGTGTGGGCGTGGCCTCTTCCCATGTGTGTGGGTGTGGTCTCTCCCCAGGTGTGAAGTGTGTGGATTTACCTGCCGACAGAAGGCCTCCTTGAATTGGCACATGCGTAAACATGATACAGAGAGCAGCTACCAGTTTCCGTGCGACATCTGTGGCCGGCGCTTTGAAAAAAGGGACAACGTGACGGCTCATCGGAGCAAGAGTCACCCCGAGCCCCCCACCCCCTCCGCAGACGAGCCCCGCCCCCTCTCACCAAACTCCACCCCCAAATCCCTCCCACAGCTCCCGGGGCAGGGTGGAGATACTTCAATCCATGCTGCCAATGACCTTGGGCACATTTACAGCTGAAGGCGACCCCTAGGTAGAAGAAAATTAACAGACGATTTATAGATTTGGCAGGCTTTCAGGGTGGATAGGAAATGAGACTCACAGAGTGCTGAGCTGGACTTTGGGTTCAGAATAATGGAGATCTGTGTTAAGATCTGTGACTGAAACAGAAAAAGACAGGTACTAAATATACTTTAGATTCAGCTCAAGACTGTTAAAATGAAACCAGTCATCTCACTGACTGGTAATCCCCACCTTACGGTTGTCCTCGCTTCATTCTGACTGTGCTGATACCTGCAGGCTTTGAGTACATTTAAAATAGGGGATTTGATCAAACACCAAACTGGGATATTCACAAACACCAGTCAGATTGTAAAGCTGTTCAAAAATAAAAGGTCAAAGTTGAGCTGTAAAAATTTAATTTGGATGAAAGTGCTTCTATTGTAGATTCTTTTCTGTGTATTTGGCCACAGAAAATGTCTTTGCTGTTTCCAGCATATATTAAATCAACAGATTTAAACATGGATGAGGACAAATTTAAGAAAGTTCTTTTTAATTCTCTGGTATACTGTCAATGTTTATGTGATTATTCTACACATTTGTAAACACTGATTAAGTAAAATTGGGTCTTTCTTTAAATGCTTGTGTAGACACTTTTTATACCTTTATTTTCCATTTCATTTGCTTCAAGCCAACGGCGCTATATAATATGCCTGTTTTTAGCAAATTATTTTTCATGTTTTATTCGTAAGTCAATTTGAATAATCTATCGTGTTCACCGGACATGGGAGTTTCTCATAAATATTTCGCTAGGGAATATATTTGCATTATGATTATAATATAATCATAATTAAAATAATCCCCGCCTTTTACGGGATCTTTTTCGGGATCGATGCGAATTTTAACCAATGACATAATCTTGTAACAGGTGTGCGTCGCGCCTAAAAACAAAACTGAAATATTATTGGCTTCTCTCTAGTTCTTAGGAACACGCCTTTTAACGGTTACCATGCCTACATTGCCTTTCTCTTGTGACGAATAAGTGACGGAAAAATGAAAACCAATTAGAAAAGAGGGGGTGGGGATTTTTGGACACTGTCAACTGCTCGTTACTATCAGATCACATTGAACTCGACACGGTACAACCCGCCGCTCTGTCTACCGGCAACGAAAATGAACTATATCGTTTTCATTGAACATAGAAACAGGTAAAAACATGTTTGTGGT
>JAOYMR010000021.1:10599420-10604165 GCA_025802075.1 Tenebrosternarchus preto
AATCAATTAGTGTGTGATGGCATGATTTTTTTTTTACGGTTCCAGGTAACATGCCTCAAACAATGTTTTATCGTAAAGATATGAGCCGTCAGTCCCGTAACCCCAGTACTGCAGGTATAGGGAACAAGGGCACTGGCTTTGGACAGGTGGTGTGTATTTAGTTGTCTGTTACAGCTGGAATTGGTGCAGAATTGGTGTAGGAAAAATGTGAATGTTTGTGTATGATTTCAGGTTCAACAGTGTAATTATGGCTTTTTTCGGATGCTGTTGCTGCATTCGTGTCTGTCTGGTTAGGGAACAAAAATCGCTCTTGATTAGTATTCATTGATGCAACAGCCTTCCCAGAGATGTTCTTCATGCACCATCACTGTTTGTTTCTTCAGGGCATCTCACTACTGCACTGACGTGACCTGCACACACAACACATCTGGAACACTCATGGACAGTCTCACGTTCACACGTATGATGGTGTGAATGATGTATGTATGGCAGTACGCGTTCTGTTCTGTATGGTGTATTTAGCCGATTATTTTGTCTGAGCTCATTGTGTGTATCTAGTTCTGAATTGTTGTAACGGGATGTTCACTACACTCCTGTGGACGTGCGATGTAACGGCACACAGCGATCGACCAGACCCTGAAGTACCCAGGCACCTCTGTGTCCGGTTAAACGTGACCCTGCCTGATCGGGATCGTGCTGCTCCTGCTCTGCGCTCTGAGCTGCGGTGCCGAGACGGGAACTCTCTCATGCCGGAGCAGAATAAGAACCGAACGGACTCTGTCGTCTTTCCCTGGCTTTCCCTTCGTGACCACGTTCCCCTGAGACTGAGCTTTTCTGTTCCGTTGTTTGTTTTGGAAGCGGCCCCAGAAGACCAGCCTCCTCTTCTCAGACGGCTCAAGCCAGGGCCGGGCTATTACGGATACACATCACCACGGATACGCTGTGTACTTTGATAGAAATTTGTGCATGTCTTTGCAAAAAGTGATACCCCCGCCCCCCAAAGGGATCTCGCAGACATGCTACATAGTTGAAAGGCTGAACTAGTAATTTGTTGAGATGATGGAGAATCCTGTTGACACAAGGACGTGTGTGCTTGGACCGTCGTGGTGGGGAGCCTCTCCGTGGGCCCACGTCGGCCTCCTTCGCTGTGTGGGGAAGGATGGATCCTACAGCGTTGTATTGCTGGGTTCCACCTCTGTAGTAGTGCTGTGCTGGTGTGTTATGAAGACAGGGGGAGGGATGATGAGGTTTGTGGGGTTTTTCCATTTAATCTCGTCTTTTATTTATTTATTTATGTATTTATTTAACCTATTTTTTTCATTGCGGTCCTCTGGCTCGTGTCGGTGTGTATTTGTTTGTTCCATCACCATGGTTTCCGAGCTGTTGGCCCCAGAGTGAGACTACCTTTCGATGAGCTCTGATAAAGGAGTGTGAGGTTTGACTCATTTGCATAATACATGCAAACACCAACATTCACACAGGACTGGATGTTCACTCTGGGTCAGAACAAAAGCTAGACACCCCCCGGCACCTTCTCTCTCTCTCTCTCTCTCTCTCTCTCGTTTTGACTCGCTTGTCTCCTTTTGTTTCTCTGCAGTACTCTCCTGTCTTCTCCCATCCCCTTCTCTCTGAAGAAAGCTAATCTTAAAGCATAATGTAGAGAAGCTTCTGATCTTCTCTTTTAAACCTTAAACTGGTTGGAGCTGATGGCTCTGGAATGGTTTGCTGTGTTTGCCATGTAGTTTGTCATCTATTTAATCTCAGACCTGGCTGTCTCTCCCATGAACTCTCCAGCAGAGATCTGAGCCTTTCACTGCTGCAGCAGAACAGAGATGGACTTTGTCTCTGTGCTTCTTGCTTGGGTTTTACTAATTTCTCACTTGCCTGGAGAGGCTGAATTGGGGCTGCTTGACCCCTTAGTACAAGAATAAGGATCTAGGGAATGTAAATCTTCACATTATGAATGTATGGGTTTTGTGAAAAGATGATTTTCTATAACTGCACTGTAAGTCTGCATCTCTTTAAAGGAGAAATGCAGGGACTGGGAACACCACTCCACCATAGTGTCCACGGCGAAACGGAGTCACTTCTCTCTTTGATGCAAAAGTTTATTTAGTCAGATCGACCGGTCGAGCTACACTGGGAGTTCTTGAATTGCAAACATTAAGAAACCCTGACCAGGCTTTCGGAAGTAGCTGTGAGTGAGTTTCCTGGAGGCGGCTGAAAGCAGTGAGTGCTGCTTCTCCATATCTCCATGGTCCTGGAAGTCTCCACCCGAGCTCTCTAATGATCAGTGACTAAGCTTCAGGCGGGCGAGATCGCCCCAGGGCCTGCTGCCTGTCTCCCCGAAACCAAGGCCCAGCGAGCAGACGTGTCCACCAACGCCCGCCCCGCCGTGGATCCTGTCTGATGGTGTGCACTGGGGGAGTAATCAGACAAAACCGACAAACTGCGAGCCAGATCTCCCAGGTCTGCAGAACCATCCCCCAACACCCACCACTCTGTAAGATCTGGATTTCTTTCGTAGGATTGTCGAGATCCTACCACACAGATGCTCCCTCTTCTTTTGCCTTTTTCTCTCTCTCCGTGGCGTGGAGAACCCCAGCGATCAGTGTGGTGTGAAGTTCAAAAGTGTCGCTTTTGCAGTTCCCAAGTCCTCTGACTGCAGGGCACATTCTGATTGGCCCACTCTTCCCTGACACCACAGCCTGCAAGGTTCTGAGCCACCTGCAGGGGGCGTTCTGATTGGCCCACTTCTTCCTGACACTACAGCCTGTGGTGCTCTGAGCCAACTACTGTTGGGGCTTATTTCTGGAGTGAACATGGTGCCAAAAGCTGTGGCTCTCGCCGGATGCTGGAGCCGTGTTAATTAAAGGAGTGCAGGGAAGGGGGGTGTCTGTGTGTGTGTCTGTGTGTGTGTCTGTGTGTGTGTGTGTCTGTGTGTGTGTCTGTGTGTGTGTGCTCTCAGCCTGTAGCCCCTGTGAGAGAACCTGAACACCCCTGTGCTCAGCGCAGGTTCTGCAGCTGAAAAGCTTCTGCGGTAAAACAGGACTCGCACATGTGACGCTTATGCCCTGTTCCACTGGTACTGACACTCGTCGTTCCAGTCCAGTAGCAGCAAACTTAGTGGATCCAGTATACAAAGAAAACCCCACCAGCGCTCCTGCAGATCACGTTCTATGAATGAATCTTTGATTATTAACACTGTAATTATTACATACACTTAAAATCTTTGAGGATTAAAACACAATAAAGCCCTGAAGCTTATTTCCGAGTCTGTTGTGTTTGCGAGAGACTTGTTCACGCTACTTCACGTCGTTTACCACCTCTGGTGAAAAGGCAGGTTTATTTTCATCCTGCTGATAATATACTGACCTCATTCTTTCTGTTCTACCGAAGGAATTTTGAGGGAAGGTCTGATCAGACGCAGTGATATCTGCCTTATGAATGACCAGTAGGCTCTCCTCTCTCCAAACCACATATTTATAAATATATTTGTTGTTTCTGTAGGTAGATCTGTATCTTCATGGGCCAATTTTTTGACTATTGATGAACTTCTAAATTATATAGTTTTCCAGCGTTCTTTTATGATGAATACTATCAACTGTATGAGTGATTTTACTAGCATTCGTGATTGATGTATCCGTATGGTGATGGACCAGAATCGTGATGTCAGCTTTGGACTGTTTACTGAGCCCTGCTTGCAGGTGGTGTGACTCTGGCATGAACAACCTGATTGGTGCACTTGGCTGGTAACTGTGGCAGAACGGAGGGGTATTGGGCAGTAGAATCAGTGAGGAACAAGGTTGTTATTCTCCTCTCGGCTCAGATCTGATGGGTGCATGGGTGCATTGTGGGAAGAGTTTACACAGAGATTCACATTTAGTGTTTTATATACAGAGCTCCAGTCAGAACGATCATTTAGATTTGCTTAGTGTAAACGGAGGAGTGTCTACAGTAAAGGACTGCTGTCTACAGTAAAGGACTGCTGTCTACAGTAAAAAGTTGACGCTAAATCTCGCAGACTTGCCCGTTACCCCAGGATCAGTAGCTACACATCTCGGCGTCATACTTCACTCTGACGTATTGTTTGTTCAATATTTAGATGGTGTTACTAGGATGGCTTTTCATCTCCAACATCGCCAAGCTAGAAATGCATTATACCGGAACGATGCAGAAAAATGAGTAAACGTCTTCATTAGCTCGAGATTAGACCACTGTAACTCTGTACTCTTAAGATGCAAGTAAAACAGACCAGTTTTATCAGTCCTGCACTGGTTCCCAATTAAATTCTGTATTGATTATAAAATGCTTTTATTAACCTATAAAGCTCAGCACAGACTCACCCCTGATTATCTGGAGGAACTTATTTCCTATTATGAACCTCCACGTTTACTAAGAACACAGGGTGCTGCTTCTTACTGGTTCCATCAGTTAATAAGGTAACAGTAGGAGGAAGAACCTTTTCTTACAAAGACCTCCAGCTATGGAATAACCTTCCAAAAATGTCTGGGACTCTGGCACAGTCTCAATCTTTAAGTCTAGGCTAAAAACATGCGTATTTAGCTTAGCGTTTGGTAATCCCTCTTAGATAAAGGCTACAGATCCAGGGGTTCATGGTATACTGAGACGCTGGTGCTGTCGTCTCACCATCACACGATTGCTTAAGTTTGTTGACTGTGGAGTGGATGGATGTCGGTGTCTCAGGGTGCTCCCAGGTCTGTGGTACCTTCTGGTTCTGTCCT
>JAOYMR010000021.1:10637548-10649651 GCA_025802075.1 Tenebrosternarchus preto
GTTGACACTGTAGCAACATGTTGCTGTGGACACGCTGAACCTCTGTTGACACTGTAGCAACATGTTGCTGTGGACACATTGAACCTCTGTTGACACTGTAGCAACATGTTGCTGTGGACACGCTGAACCTCTGTTGACACTATAGCTGCCCGTTGCTGTGGACACGTTGAACCTCTGTTGACATTGTAGCTGCCCGTTGCTGTGAACATTTTTATTTCGGCTCAGAGTTTGGTGGACGACAAGACTCAGACGTGACGGAAGCAGTACGACAGAAAAGCCTCTTAAAGCTCTCACTCGCACTGCACTTCCTCTCCATTACGTGGGCCACGCGGATAAAGCTCCTCCCTCCCCTCCTGCTCCTCCCTTCCCTCCTGCTCTTCCCGCTCCCATTCCTGGAGCTCTCGCCAGCCCGCCGCTGCCCTGCCGATCCCGAGGAAAACCGTAACCTTTCACACACTGTCCTCTTGGACACACTGTGTTCAGCCACAGCCTGGCCAGGCCCACCACAGCCCCAGATATGCCCACTAGCGTGGGCACTGCCAGCTGAACACAGAGTGCCCAGAAACAGACCAAGCCACAACGCAGAGTTAAGCTCACCTCCCTGACTGGCTGGAAAGAAAGAAAGAAAGAAACTATTCTGACCAAGAGGAAGTGTAAATCACTTACACTCGCAATACATTAGATAATCCAAAAAACTAACAAACAAACAAAAAACCTTCCTAGAGAAATGGAATCTGGCAGGTGAGCGTTCATCAGACATTCATCAGAGCTACTTCCATCAGACATTCATCAGAGCTACTGCCATCAGACATTTTTGTTGCCATTTATCTAGAATCTGATAGCTCTAGTTTGACCGGAGGCATTCCCCAAGGGGGGGGGGGGGGTGTACATCTGAGGTCAGGCTATGTGAGGACAGGTGTGTTTGAGGACAAAGGTCATGAAGGTCACGAACAACAGACACATCTGTACTTGACAGCACACTGAGGATTTCCTTTAGAACTCCACAAAATATTTTCAAGTAAAGAAGACTGCTTGAGCATCCTGAACACAGATTCAGGAGAAGGTTTCATGTGGCTGAGAAATGTGTGCCATTTTATGGAACACGAGGAAACGACCTCCTGTTCCCAACAACCGAATCCAGCCAGGAAACAACATGTAAATCTATTCCTCAGCCTGAGCCTCAACATCTGCAGAGAGGTTCAAGTAAACGCTGCTCGAGGGAAGCTGCTTTGACTCTGGGTTAGAAGTGCTCGGGCTGCTTTGAATGGTGATTTACTACACCTTTGTGTTTGGTTTTTTTAAATAAACGAGGAGAGCCGTGGTCTTGCCGGAGCAGACTCCAGCCGGGCGGGTGGAGTGGGTTTGGGTTAGCCCGTGACAGCAGCGGTGAACCCAGGGGCGCCGCCGTCTACGGGAGCGGTTGACGGGTGCCCCTCGTACAACGGCAGGACAACAAACCCGCCAAGCAGGAGGCCCTGGAGTCACCCAGAGTTTGCATCTCTCCGGAACAATCCGGAGCAGTACTTCCTCAGCTATTCAGGCCCTCGAGCAGCCCTGAATAAACACACACGGGCTGAGGCAGAAACACACAGGAAGTCTCTATGGTAGAGGGACAGTGGTTCGCATTAGACCAGGCACTTACTGCAGGAGCCAGAGGGGACCCGGTGACCCAGGCTTGCAGTATAATGAGGTAACAATATTCTTCATGTTAGCCAGGCTAGCCGTGGTAGAGGAGGTCTTCTGAGAGTTTGGGGCTGAGAGGAGAAATAAGGCAACATTCACCTTGAGGAGTTTATCATTACAGATTGGGAGGAGGGCTGAACATTAGAGAAGATCATTCTTCAAGTCAGTGTTGTTTTTATACCTGCTCCATTAAAACATAAGTGATCAAAATGGGGGAGAAAAAAGAAACATTTCAGGGCAGAGAAGGTTGAGGGTGGATGATGGACAGGGCTGAGTTTCTACTGTCCATGGAGAGAGAGAGGGAGAGAGAGAGAGAGAGAGAGAGAGAGAGAGAGAGAGAGAGAGAGAGAGAAAGGGAGGGGGAGAGAGAGAGAGAGAGAGAGGGAGAAAGAGAGAGAGGGAGAGAAGAGAAGAGGAAGAGAGAGAGAGAGGCGAGACAGAGAGAAGGCTATTGTGATGCAAATCTAAGGGCCCAGTGTGCCCAGTTTTGTGGCAGGAAATTTAATTAGCAGTTGTGTATCTACGATACAAACCAGGTGGAATGTAAAGAATGTTCTGAGACTACAGCGAGGTGTAGGTGTGGCTCCACCCAGGGTGAGTCTGTGTGTGAAAAACACTTCATTTCCAGACAAGTTTTCACCTGTTGCTCAAGCGTTTTCAAAGCCTGCTCTGTCAGGAACAGAGATAGAGCCGCTCGGTTCCTCTCGCAAGTCTTAAGAGAAACTTTAATAGCAAACGGCTCTCAGAGCTCCAGCTAAGAGCTTTGAGGGAAAGTGTAAATCACGGAGCTGAAGGCAGCATGCTGGGTGTCTGCCGTGCTCTCCACTCTCTCACCGCCGGCCTGCTGGAGAGGGGAGCATTCCTGGACCAGCCGTTTCCACAGACTCACCAAAACAAACACTTTCCGCGGCCGATAGCCCGCCCAATCACACGTGTAAACAGAGGTGTGCGAGGACGTCACGTGCTGCCTCACTGCCTCCACACGCCTCAGAGATGAGGGAGAGACAGAAACCCCCAACCCATCCACCCCCCTGCACTCCATCAGCAGAGATACAGACTATCCCACAATATCAAAACAATGAAACCTGATCGCTAACCTATAAACACTTCAGTTGTGTGCAGTAAGTTGATCATAATCCTTATGTGGATCAAGTAAAAATATTGTGGCAGTATGCAGTCAGACTAGGCAGCTGGGGGCAAAAACTGCATGTACAGTGGGGCAGCTAAGAGGGGGTAACTAATGAGAGGTGGTGTATCTGCTCTGGCTGGCCCTCACCTTCATGAGCTAAATTCAGTATTCATGCATGTGCGCACACACACACACACACACACACGTGATTATGAGCCTCTTGATATCTCGAATCCCCCCTCCCCATGACACACCAACACACACATGCACGCACACACACACCCCTATTGGGACACACTGCAGCTGTCTGTCGTAGGGCGCTGATCTGGACCCATTAAAAATCCTGGTATATAGTTACCATGGACACCATTACAACAATCGCAAAGCACGGATGCCGGGCAGGTCTGCGGTGTCTCGGGGCAACTGACAGGCAGAGTGTGAGCCGGGGTGGCTGCGCCGGTCAGCCGGCCGCGGGTTGGGCCAGCCGTCCGGAGGAGTGCTTCCCCCAGCTTCCTCCAGCTTCCTCCCCTCCCCGTCCAGCGTGACGCTTCACCGCACCACTGCACACGAGCGCGTGCGCGTGCAAGCTAGCGGTGGAGTCCACACACCACTGCCTGGGGCTTAAATGCCACCCTTCCACACTGCAAACAAGCTGCTCGTTCCTGCTGATTATCCATTGTGTGGGGGAGGGGGGGGGGTTGGTCAGGTGATCCTGCGAAGGCCTTGGTTACGGCAGACACGTGTATCCAAGGTGTTCGTGCAGAAACCCGGTGCGGGACTCCAGCACATCACCTGCACACTCACCTTTAACCTCCACGGGCCCACAGTGTCCCAAAGACGAAAACAATTCATCACTAGAGCAAATTGGTTAGAAATATTCCATTTTCAAGCAGGCGGTGGCTGTAGTTCTGGTGGCCCTCTTCCCCTACCCAGCCCGTTTGTGTATCAAGTTGCCATGTAAACACACCCAGCTCCTCTGCTTCGCTTGACTGGCACACAGTTTCATTCCGATTCCTTTATTTTCTTTATGGAGGGTGTGTGTGAGTGTGTGTAAGAGAGAGAGAGAGAGAGAGAGAGAGAGACCAAATTAAAGGCCTGATTCAGCCTCAGGCTGATTTGGAGGGCTTTGTCAAAACAAGCGAGCAAATGGTTTTGAATTTGCCCACAGCTTTATGCCAAATCCCTTCTTCAGATACTTCAACAATTACCAGGCTGTAATTATCTATGCATGTGCAGTGTGTGGTGTTCGCACTGCCATCTGAGAGTGGGTCACATGACACGAGGAGAACACTTTGAAGGAACCAAGTGTATAACTTCAGGCTAAGGTTTAGCAAAACAGGCAAATTAACGCTACAAATTGAAACTAAACTGTAATTCAGGACAGTGAATTAGATTGCAGTTGGCAAGAACTCAGTCAAAAACAACATGCAAAACCTCCATCACACAGTTGCAGGAGTTCCAAGCTACACACGTGGTAGAAGAGCGTTCCACGGTGTGTAGAGCAAGGCCGGTTTCTCTGACTTAACTGGACATTACGTTAGCCAGGAAGCAGGCATCTGGCCTCATCAATAATTAACCCCAATTACATGAATCATTCAGTTCTCAACAAGGAAGATGAATCCTGCCTGGAAATGCACCTGTGACAACATATTTTATTACCGAGAAACTGAGACACCAGATCCAGGGTCTTTGGAGACTCTCGTTGGGCTGTAATGATTGTTTGGGGAACTTTTCTGCTCCATTAGTCCAGAAATCTCCAACACACCTGACATCCAAGTCTGAAAGTGCCGCATACTCCATCCCAAACATTGGCTTTTGGGAGTCGGCCGTCGCCCTGCCGATCCACGCCCCGGTAATTGCTCTGACAAGCGGAGCCTCACCTTAACGAGCGCCGCCATCAGAGCCGCAGCTAATGTGCCGACCAGTCACGACCGTGCTAACGTGATCAGGGAGCGAAGCGGAGGAGGCGGGTGGCAGCGAGTGGCATGCCGCCTCGGCCTTGCCCCCTCCCACGATTCCGCTTGTTGTCGGCAGGGCTTTCAGAGAGGTGGTTGCTAGCGGCTAAACGGGCAACGATGGTGCGACAGAGGGAAGCATGGCGAGACACCTGGCCCGTGGGCCGTCGCCACGGAGAGGGCTCATTAAGCAGCACTCCACAGTGCCGGTGTAGCATCGCCAAGGCAACAAGACTGCAACCCTCCAAGGAAGAATGACAGCAGGTTTCGGTAGTCAAGACCACAAATAGCTCCCACAGGGTTGTCAGATGTGAATACGAATGCATGATACATAATTTAATTTACACTGGTATCACGGGTCAAAATCATCTACAGATATGAGTGAAGAAATACCGGGGGCAATGGTTGCTATTGTAACGCCAGAACACTCGCAGAACCAGAAAGTTACTTAGAATAAGACTTTAAAATCATGTTCATAAAGACACCCTATACAATGGACCGTTATACACTTAACCATACGCTTTAAAGTAAGAAAGGAAATAAACCAAATAAGTAAATCAGAAGATGTACATCAGCAAGCTGAGTGAATTTCAAACAGTACCTTAAATTCATCATTGCTTTCTGACACTAACTGGACATTGGCATTATAAAGACCATCGTCACTATTATTAACCCTCAAAACTACATCTCACCCGGACCCTCTCTCCACTAAGCTAGTAGTTTGCGATTGCACATACTTTCCGAAATGCACAAACTTAATGCAGCATTTCTAAACCTGCGTTTGTAGCCTTTTAGCTGATGCCAGCAGGTACTATTTTTGCGTGACAGTTTTTCGAGGATAAAACGTTATCCTCAAACGTGAAATGAAACTAAACCCAATTCTGACGAGGCAACATGTTAGAGAGGTTGTGAAGTAATTCGCGATCGCTACATTTATTCAACATGTTCACTCAAACCGTCAGCAGCTATAAATACAGCTCGACATGGCACGCAATACATTAGCTACTGAAAATCCAATTTAGGTGGAAACGGGAGGATATTCACGATGTTCAGCGCATTAAGAACTGCGACCTTAAATGTAAAAACAAATTAGCTTATTTTTGGCTTTTTGCGTCGCCTTCCCTCCGACTGCCTTGTTCGCAGATCACTTTGGCTTTAAACAACCTGTTGCCTCCGTCCAGGCTGCGAAAGTCATTTTCTCAGCACACATCGATTACTGTTATAACGCCGACGTTCAATACGAATTAATTTTACTGAAAATCTTCCCTCTGGATTAAATCGTATCTAAAGCCAAAAACAAAAACTACTTCACGAGCAACTCGCTAGCTAACACCCCTAGCTGTTAGCGAGCCAACCTCACTAAGCCCATCGAGTCCTCTGGGTTCACATTATCATATTATATATATATATATATATATACACACACACACACACATTTATATACATTTATATGCACACACGCACATATGTACAGCGAGCTAATCTAACTACTGCTAACCCTAACTAATGTTACAAGGCGTATCGCTGACCGAACCTTCAAATTACATTGAAGAAATTGGCATTAGTTTACAATTCACTGAATAAGAGTGGAATCTAATGGTAACACCGGCTAAATACATCGTAATGGTTGATAGAGCTAGCTAGTTACATAAAACTGTCTATTCGAAAGTTTAGCTGGCAGGCTAGCAAACTAGCTTACCGGGATGGCTAACGTTAGTTAGCTAGCAGGCTAACATCTAGCTCATAAGTTAGCCAATGCCGTGTAATAGACAACCGTGTCACATGGCAAGTTGGTAAATTCATCCAGATGAAAGATTGGCGAGGAGACCTCTATCATTTATCTATACAAACGAACAACGTGGATTATTTGTTATAAGCGTGGACGGAATTTGTCCAATAACTAATGTCAGCTAACGTTACACTGACAGAACATTTCCAGCCAAGTTGAGAAGCTAGCTAAACTGGCTGTAGTAACTTACTTGAACTCAGGAGTGGGTACAGTAGGTTGTAAATAGCATTTACTGGTGCAACACACCAGTTCCATTATACAATTAATTACAATTTAATTTATCTTGTCTTAGCAGTAAAATATATTCACCTGGTCTTAGATCTGCCCTGGCTTTGTGCTGTCTTTTCCCACTCTCTATCTTGCTCTTTCGCCTCCAGTTGCTGCTGCTGCTGCTGTTGCTGAGTGTTGCTCCCGTTGGTAAGTAACTGTCTCCACGACTACAGTCACTATGGCGCGCGAGGGTCTCGAAGCAACTGTTGCTACCCGCTCCGGCATACGTCAGGGTCTAAGAACCAAAATGGGTGGGTCAAACTCAGGTCCCTCCTACCTCATTCTCTACCTTTCTCATCAGTTGATCTTAAATTCCCGCTATAAGCCGCGGTAAAAACACCTCGTTTACGCGCCGTGCCGCCAACATTTGTTGTTTTACCGCTCTGGTAACGGAACAAAGCCCAGTTTTTTGGCACTTGGAAGTGCTTTGCATCAGAAAAGTAACAAAACTAACAAACCAATAAAACTATTCGTGATAGAACCAGTACATGCTTAGTATAACTAACTAAATATTACAAAAAACTATTTTAAGAACAGTATAATTCATCAATTAAAAGATTTTTCTAGGTGGTCTAAAGTGATCTGACGAAAAAGTCTCACCTGCCAATTGAATAAGACTATTCAGAATAAGACGGTTGTTGGAGTAATAGTTGATTTTAACCGCTAGGTGGAAGCATGTCTCCATAAATGGCACGGATTTAGGCAACACATATTTAGCAGGTCCCTTTTGCGCTTATTTCCAAGTCTTGGACTTCAGTCAACAGAAACTTAGCAGGACCTTGTAGTAAATATGTATATACTTTATAAAGTAATTATGGCTGCGATCTACACAGTATAGACGTCATTATAGCTTTTCCTACATTCGTTAATCACATAGACAATTTGCTTTTGCTTAGTTCTGATTAAAAGTCAGTTACCTCATTGTTTGAATCGACCACTTTTTGTTTCAAATGCCTAGATTCAGCGGTAATGCCGATAATGACAGATAGGGATCCTTTATCGTCTGGTGTTTGTAGACGATCTGGCGCCACGTGTGTTTCTGGTTGTGATGGAGGAAGTTACATTTAAGCATATGATTAAGTGTCTGGAGATCCGTCCAGCTTTTTAGCGTTTTGCCACCTAGACTGTAGGATCACACTGAAACGTTTAACGAAACCTACAAGCAAAACAGTTCATCGTTTTAGTATTCAGTGGTAAGTAACATATGTACGTTTTAATTAAATAGTTAACTAGTTAATTATGATTTTAACTGTTTTATCATGTATTTCTAGTTTAGTTTTACATATTTATATTTTCGTTTGATCCCTGCACTGTAGTATCCAAGCAATTAAAACTCAGATTTTGTAGTAAACTACAAAAAATGAGCTCGGCGCGG
This sequence comes from Tenebrosternarchus preto, assembly GCA_025802075.1. Classification (NCBI taxonomy): domain Eukaryota; kingdom Metazoa; phylum Chordata; class Actinopteri; order Gymnotiformes; family Apteronotidae; genus Tenebrosternarchus; species Tenebrosternarchus preto. The sequence continues at coordinate 10,645,750 of JAOYMR010000021.1, forward strand.
CAAACTAGCAAAACTAATCAGTTTCTCTTTGCATCGCTGTACCAAAGCTATGCCGTTAAGCGCGAGGTGTGCGGACAAACCCGCACAAAAGCGCGGGTGAAGTTCCAGGTTGCGGCTTTGTCTTATGGCACTTTCACATTAGCTATATTTGTGACTACATGTGACTTCTGTTTTAAATACCTAGCTATGCTAGCAAGCTGTTATATAATTATCCTAATGTTACCATTTGTGTCCCATGACTACTGATATCCCAGCTGTCTGATTACGTTAAGTTAGCTAATTACGTGGTTTAACTTTTTAAGGGGCAGAATTATTTATTTACTCATTCATTCCTTATTTACATGAACTGAACATGCGTTCTGAACATGCGTTCTGCGTTGTGGATGCCACATCTTTGCAGTCTCGTGATAGAAGCACTCGAGCTGAGGATTAACGTCACGGTCTTGTGGTACTTTGCCGCGCGGGCTCGCAGCTGCATCTCGCGAGTGATGAGGCTCGACGGTCATGGGTTCGTGTGTTATTCAATCCCACGTCCTCATGTACTCGGGGATGCTTTGTCGGAAAGTGGTTTCATCCGTTTTTAAAATGGCTTAACTTTCAAAAAAACAATTAAATAAATAAACTCGTCTTGCTCTTCCGTTTATGTAAACAAATATCTGATTGCTGTAGTTTATGCCGTAACAAAATCAAGCGTTCGCCATAAAGAGAAAATAAGGTACCTTTAGTTCACCAAATTAACCCTAGAAGCAGGAGCATCCACTCAACAATATACTCATCAATAAGCAAAGACTGGCTATACCACCCCTACCAGCATAGCTGTCTGTTCTAGGGAGTTAACGGTTAACGTAATGAGTTACGTGTTATCTGGCGTATATAATGATAGTCATGGAAATGAAGGTTCTGCGTAACTATGCCCTGCTAATTTATTTGCTAGCCTTTATCCCACCCCATAGATTTCTTTTAAAACAGGAACCACGGAAGATTGTTCATACAGCCCCTATCGACATCTAATTTACGGTCAGCAGAACGAACCAGTAGAGTAAACAGAAACAGGTGGTGCTGGGACAAATGGCACATGCTGGGCAAACACGCGCTATGCAAGGCTACAATAGAGTTCTACTGTTCAGTCGAATAGAGTTATACTGTCAGGTACTCAAGAACGGGAAGAGCGTTGTTGCCTTTAGTCCAGAGGGGTTGCTCTTTGCTGTTAAACAGGAAAGGGGTGTTCATATAGTGCATGTTTGCACTTTTATGATGACCTGTTGAGAAAGTACAAGTTTTTTCACTGCACCTTTTCAAATCTGTGACTAAAGACCCAAACAATTTTTGGCTATCTAAACATGAAGAACTTTTTCACTGCGCAAAATGTATTGCTGATGCATTTTGTTTCATGTTGGTTAATTTTTTAATTATGTTACTGTCGCTGAAGTAGCATTCTGACAGACTTTTGTTAGAGGTCAAACACTGACCCCTGAGGTCAGAAGACCTCTTGTCACACTTGCATGAGTCTTTCTACATGCAGGTGTTTCAGACGAAGACAACACACACACACACAGAGCATGCACACACACACAGCATGCACACACACACACACACACACACACACAGAGCATGCACACACCCTGCAAAATAGGCTAGAAATGAGTTGTAGTTTCCACTGTAGTTTCAACTGTTTTGCATTCAGTAACAAGGTCACGGTTGGTCTCTGTGGTTTCCCTTATTTTTTCACAATTGCTAAAAGTGCTTGTTGTCCTTTTGCATTAGCAAACTAGAAATTCTGCAATGAGTTGACAAGGTTTTGGTAATTCACCTCCAAGTCACCCAGAGAGAGCAGAGCCACATCACTTGTTCACTGAATCAGTTTCTGGGTTTGATTGTGAACAGTGTGTTTGCGTTCATGTTGTGGTGCCTTTAAAACGATGTATGGATCTCATCATTCAGTTTAAGGTACTAACTGATTGCACTTTGACGAGAGTTGCTGTAAAGTACAGTGCTTATTCAATGCTTAGCTGTACACCATTTGTAGTTCTTAACTGAAATGTATTGGATTTTTTTATTATTATTTCGACCTTTTATAAAGAAAGTAATTTTAAAATGTGTGTGCGAGCGAGAGAGAGAGTAAATTAATGTGGATGTCTTTGTGTCGCTTTTAGTGCAGATGCTGCCGCTCTGCAACCTCTCCCGATACAGTATGATCCGCCCCGCCTTGCCCTATAGTAACCCCACTACGTCATCCATAATGAATTTTAGTCAGACCAAGTGGTGCGTAGCGTACGATACAAGCCTTCAGTGAGCTAGCATAACCATATATGGTGGCACAGTCTTGTGGTGTGAGACATTTTAACCAATCGGAATTCGCAGAGTAGTCGAGTGGCAAATTTTAAGAAGGTGGGAGGGAGTTCATGCTGGGGGGGGCGTGGCTATGTAAGTGGGGCCGGCACGGTATTTGAAAATGAATGAGGTGTTACACAGTTGTGAGGCAAGCGGGAGAGGCTAGCGTTACCCAGACTACCGGCAATCTCCGTTTCTAGCTCGAGCTTTCGCGGAAAGAAGAAGCGTCAGAAAAAGGAAACCTGTTTTAATTCGAACAGAAATACCAAAGATAAAAACAGCGTCTTTGAAGATGCAGTGTAAGTGTCGTTTTTCGTATTATTTGTTGAAAGCTGTGGGATTTGGATGAGAGTAGCTTGCGGTATTGATGTTGGGCGTGACTCCATGAAGCAACCCATCCGCCTTCCGTAGTGGGGGTTGACGGATGTTGGGGGGTTTTTTTTACCACCTTTTGGGTTGTTGCGCTGTTTGTTCTGAGATGATGATGATGATCTGATCTCGATGTTTTATAAGAATATCTCGACCAGTTCTCACTCAAACTCAACAGCTGTCGAATATGAGTACGCATATGAACATAGGATTTACAGATTTTCATACTAATAACAGTAAATCAGCAATATTTTTGGAGCCTGATTGTTTTATTGTTTCGTGTTACCTAAAATATATCAATATTAACGACTGGAGGTATAGGCTATGTCCCCGTCGTACTGTACTCAATCGAGCTGACCATGTTATGGGAGGGGCCCCGATTAACCACGCAGTCTGCCAGATGGACGCTCGCAGCTAACTGCATTTCCATGCCATCTTCACCAGAGAACTGCTGCCAACAGCAGCTGGGCATCTGAAACACACACGCATGCGCGCGCGGGAAAAGGGGGGGATGCTCTGTGTTTACTTGAACCATTACCTCACCTAAATCCAACCAAGGAAGGGTAGTCCAGTCTGTAACCATGATACACACACGCACATCTTGATGCGTGTGTGTGCGCACGCGCGTGTGAAAGTGAGAAGCGCTGGGACAGGGACACATTTCGTCTGTATGGTGTCTCCCTCACCTCGAACAGATTCTGAAGCTTCGGTGTACAGAGACATCGGAAGAGCTTCATGCATTTTTGATTAAATAACCAATGTAGTTATTGAGAGTGCTGGTCTCCAAGGAGACCATAGGGCTGTGGCAAATTAAGATAAAAGGAAGGAGCTAACAGTTCTCTGTAAACATTGCATATTGTTGTAGCGGTGGCTGTTGTTTATAAAGTGATCCACATATACACACCACAAGAAACTGACAAATCCTAGATGCTGGGTTGTTATTTGTTCAGAAGTCCCTAGAAAGTTCTTTGCATTTGTTCATTTGGCAGTGGCGGCTCTGGTTTGGTTCTGTGTGTGGACCAGTGTTGTCAGTGCTAGAGTTCTGGAACTTTCTCAGCATCGCTCATGTGATGGTACAGAAGTGCAGGTGCTTCCCGTTCTCAAGCACATGAAGCTTCTCTTGCTAGTTTCAAGTTCAAGTTTATTTATTTTTATAGCGCTTTTAACAACAGACGTTGTCTCAAAGCAGCTTTACAAATGTC
>JAOYMR010000021.1:10783727-10802806 GCA_025802075.1 Tenebrosternarchus preto
AACAACAACATCCCCGGGCTTTATTGTCTTTAACAACAACATCCCCGGGCTTTATTGTCTTTAACAACAACATCCCCGGGCTTTATTGTCTTTAACAACAACATCCCCAGGCTTCAGTCTTAAAGATGTGATTCAAAACAAAACAGTTGCTTCTGAAAATATCGTAGCATCGGGCCAATTCAATTCAAAGCGATCAGGTTCTCTATTAAACAAGCACAATATCAACTGACCACAAGCAAAAGCCACACCCACATCCCCAAACAAAAGCCACACCTACATCCCAAGCAAAAGCCACACCCACATCCCAAGCATTGATCCCAACTCCAGCACAAGCATTTCAATGTTTAGTTGACTGGACCTGCCTTGACTACAAGCTACTTTTACCAAGGCTAACAAATAATTAAACTCAACAAATAATTATAACAATTTATTTTTGTTTTTATTCATACATAAATTAATTTGTAAACTGAAACTTAGGAGAATGATGTTTTAAATTTTCATTTATATATTATAATTAAATACTGATACTTGTGTCCCTTTTGTGATCCCTTAGTCTCCTGTTAAATTTGTCCCATATTTTTCAAAAGACTGGATAATATATCAACAATATATAAATCAACAATAAACCAGAAATGCTAACATTTCCTTCTCTTTTTTTTCTCTGATTGTTATAAACAAGCTCTAATTTGAACTGCATGTGTGCATTCGTGTGTGTGTGTGTGTGTGTGTGTGTGCTCTTAGAGAACAGGTCCCGGTGGAAAACGTGGTGGAGCTGATGCACCAGGTCTCTCTGGGCATGAAGTATTTAGAGGAGAAGAATTTTGTGCACAGAGACTTGGCAGCTCGTAATGTGCTGCTAGTCAATCAACATTACGCCAAAATCAGTGACTTTGGCCTCTCCAAGGCACTGGGAGCTGATGACAACTATTATAAGGTCTGACAAATCATGTGTGTGTGTGTATACCTGTGTATATATGTATTTACCTGTGTATACGTGTGTACGTGGGTTGGTACTCATTCAACCTCACAGACCACAGTGGGTCACAGGCCCTGGTGAGAAAGCATGTTTTCTGTCAGTGTGGCTTCATGTGGTTGTGTGAAAGTGTGTGTCTGTCTCTGTGTTTAAAACCAAACTAAAGACCATTTTGTGTGTGTGTGTATCTAGGCACGCACATTAGGAAAATGGCCCTTAAAGTGGTATGCTCCAGAATGCATCAACTTCCACAAATTCTCCAACAAAGGTGATGTGTGGAGCTTCGGAATCACCATGTGGGAAGCCTTCTCATATGGAGGAAAACCATACAAGGTATTCTCACGCTTCCCAAGGTATTCTCACGTTTCCCAAGCCTCACCACAAAAAAGTTCCCTGGACGAACTGCCTATGACCCGTAAGGCTTGTCTTGAGTCCCTTGTGTCTTTGTGCTGATGGGTTCCACCTTAACTCATTTCTCCCTGTGCAGAAAATGAAGGGTCCCGAGGTGATCGCCTTCATACAGAACGGGAACCGCATGGAGTGTCCGGCCGGATGCCCGGAGCCCATGTACGAGCTGATGAAGGACTGCTGGACCTTCAAGTGCGTGAGCTTCACTACAGTTACCATTGTGTTATGAAAAAGTGACATTGCTATAGATGAATGATCCCTCACAACTCAGGACCCAGCCAGGTCCCACCCAACCTCATCCCATGCACTAGCTCAGAGATCAGCAGAGAGTGATGGAACACAGATACTGTATGTTTTAGAGAGTTGTAGTCTTGTATCTCTCCTGTCCTGCGGCAATTCCTTTAACTGTATCCAATGTGTCAACTTATACCTCATTAGGAAGAATGTGAAAATAATTTTGTGTTATTTATATTCTCCAGATATGAAGAAAGACCTGGCTTTGTGCAGGTGGAGGAGAAAATGAGAACCTATTATTATTCCATCTCCAAGAAGACCGCAACTGAAACCAAAGAGAAGACAGACAAACTCGCTAATTAGCCAGACTCCAAGTCTCTTCTCAGACCACCTTGTGTTACCATGACCACCATGCAGACCTGACTAACTCCGTACTTTCGCTATGTTCAGAGCAAAAACGAACATTGCTTTTGCTTTGTTTTGTTTTTTTTACATAAGATATTTTTGTCACCTATATGTTTCGATCACATTCTCTAACAGAGGGATGTATAAAGACAAGCCATTTTTACACTTGTTTATATGTCTTTTTTTTTATGCCATTTTAAGATTTACACAACCTCAAGATTTACAGTGTGGTAATCTCAAGAAAGGAAGTTCTCTGAAAGTTGTCCTGAGTCTAATTTTTTCTCTGGAAGTTGTTCTGACTGATGTTTGGATGCCAGGAGTAAACTTCCTTCACCTTTCACTGCAGAACAATTATGAACATGACAGTACATGAGTGGAAATCAAAAACTAAAATGTTTAAATATTTTCAGGTTGACTGTTGTCCAAAAATAATTTACTGCTTCTGTGTAAGTTTTGCCTATTATTCGGACGTCTACATTTACACATTTAATAAAACATGCAAAGACAACAAATACAGCACGTGTGAAGCGTTTCAATGCATAAGTGATTATAAAATACGAAAGTTGTCGCCACAAAAAGGGTATAGAAATGTAAGTTATGTGAAAACAAAATATCCGTCTTTTAATTATTTTTCCCATTTTGCCAGACAAAGTCATTACGCATTTTGTTTTCCAACCAAGGCGATTCGCCATGCCTGAACACAATTATGTGGATTTTTTTCTTGTAGCTTTCGAAATTTACCATAAGAATGAAGTTACTTGAACATGCAGGCCGGGGGACTACAGAACTGGGTGTGGTGACGTTCAGTGAAAGGAAGTGTACGATCCTCACAAGGGAGGGGCTTTCTGTGTAGTTTCCTAAGTGTAGGCTAATGTTAATTATTACAGTGTAGCAGTCGTGCTAATAATTACGCAGTAGGAATTACGGGCAAGCATAATGTAGCTTTAAGTATAAAAATATCTTTATATACTAGCGATTAATGGAAGTTTTTGCGCATCAGTAAAAAGGCGGTTAACATCAAAGCGGAACAAGAAACTCTGCGTTAATCGGTAAGTTTATCGCAAGTTCCACGCGCTACCTTAGTAGACGGGAATATCAAGTGTTGTTTGTTTTTAAGACAATTCTAATATTTTTTAAGTTTTTAAGTAATTTTCTCCTTGTTACCTTAGAAGGAATACGCCTTTTACTTAGTATTGAATGTTTAGTTCGCGTCACCAAAGCAAGCGCTGAATTAGCGAGATGTGGGTGCAATAAGTTTGTTTCGCTTTTGTTATAGTTCTTAGGCGCCATGGTGTAAATATGTTATCCTTCTTACTGCGTAGATATTGTGTCTGCTATGCTTTAGCGGAGTTACAAATGCATCGGTTCTGTTCCCATGAGCCTAAGAACCACCTACGGTGTCTAACAGGAAGTTACTTAGCCCAAAGCAATACATTCCCCTTACATTCCCGAGATGCTAAAAGATCGTTTAGCAGTTTCCAATTTTTGTGTATTCGGGGATGGTTTAGATGTAAACGACGCAAAGTCTTCTGACGCGCGTGGTTATTCAGCTCCTTTAAACCGTGTATTCGAACTGTTTGTTGTCCTGTTATTTAACTCGCTGTCCTCAGTTGCTATGTGACCTTTTTTCCACTAAAGAAATCTGTTTTACTGCCTCTCGTTGTTTGTACAAGTAGGATTTTTTTAAAACTATAAACCTATCAGTGTTACAGTGGATGTATTGACATCCATCCAGTATGGCACCCTTTAAGGGACTCTAAAAATGTACTAAAATGTCCGAACAATAGATGTCTCATTGTCAGGAAAAAAAAAACAAAGAAACCTGCTTCTGCTTCTTCTGACCTTAGTTTTATTATGGTTAAACAGATAAGAGAATAGAAGTAGGACCAAATATAATCTCAATCTTTATTTCTCTTTCTTTCTTTCTTTCTTTCTTTCTTGCCCCGTAGCATCTGGTTTTCCTGGAACTGCACCCTGCCAGTCATCCCATAAAGCCCCTTAGCAACAGCCCCTGCGTTGCCGTGTTACTTTTTCCCCCCGTCTCGTCTCTGTTTGTTGCTGTTCTTATAAACCAATCCGGCCTGGCCATGTCAACGGCCCTGAAACAGGTCTTCAATAAGGACAGGACATTCCGCCCCAAGCGCAAGTTCGAGCCAGGCACCCAGCGCTTCGAGCTGCACAAGAAAGCACAGGCATCCCTGAACGCTGGGCTGGACCTGAAGCTGGCCGTCCAGCTGCCACACGGCGAGGACCTCAACGACTGGGTGGCCGTGCACGTGGTCGACTTCTTCAACCGCATCAACCTCATCTACGGCACCATCAGCGAAATGTGCACGGAGCAGACGTGTCCGGTCATGTCCGGAGGACCCAAGTACGAGTACCGCTGGCAGGACGAACACCGGTACAAGCGGCCAAAGGCTCTCCCAGCCCCCCAGTACATGAGTCTGCTGATGGACTGGATCGAGATGCAGATCAACAACGAACAGATCTTCCCCACCAACGTCGGTAAGGACGCGGGCCGAACGCCCAGCGGTTTGATTCCTCCTTTCCAGCTAGAATATTCTGGTAACTTTGAAATAATCCACTTTGAGATATCAACTTTGAGATAATCAGTTAATTAGGAAAAAGAGACGGTTTAGAACAAGGTTTAAAGATGCTTTGTGAATCTTTGTTTTTAACATACTGCACAATGATATCGTAAGTGAAGCTTAACAGGTTGGTGCAGTGTAATGGTTGGTTTTGCTGGATTTGCTGGCACTCTCTGCACAGTTCAGAAGTACCACTGCAGATGCCACGTGATTCATCATCTGTAGACCACGCGTTCTATCAGCTTGACCTAAAGCAGAGGAGAGAATCGTTTTAAATGTAGAGAAAATAATTTTTCAGTTACGTACCAACAGCTTATCAGAACATCTCTACATGAAGAACAAGAAAAGCACAGGAGCTGGAACTTATCTCAGTACACTCAGTCGTGCATATATATATATGTGTGTGTGAGTGTGTGTGTGAGTGCCCTGTTCATCATTTTCACTCCCACCTCATCTGTGTATCACATTTCATGAATCTTCATCATCATGTTTGAATCACACAAAGCCATAGTTGTACTGACCACAGGTAGTTATTTTATTTCTATATATGGCCTGTAAACCCATGTGTCCAGGTGGGACTCTTATTTTATTTGTTATGAAGCCCCATGACTTTAGCTCAAAGCAGGTGGTAGTGGAAACTTATTATTTTAATAGATCCTTGATGTCCTGGTGGCTCTCGGATCAGCTGTTTGTTTGGTGCATGCAATAGCTCAGAGGAAATCACAGAGGGGGTGAAGAACATCACAGAGGAAGGATACTCTGTATGACATCACTAATCCAGAGAGAGTCTAATGCATCTCATGATGTCATCGGGTTGGGGGGTACTTGGCTTCACAAGCAGGTCCTTGAACCCTGGGTAACGGCTAGACGTGTTAGCATGGAAGAACTTACTGAGAGTTAGCATGTTAGAGTTTATGGTGTATGTTTTTTTTTTTATCTACATTACATATATATTTGCTACTGTAATCCTACCACAGTTACCTAAATCATTAAAATAGCCAATAAAAGATCAAATATGTCTGAGCCAGATGCCACATGTCTCACCATGTCTCACCATGTCTGGTCGTTCTCTGGCAGGTACTCCCTTCCCCAAGACCTTTATCCAGGTCGCCAAGAAGATCCTGTCACGCCTTTTCCGAGTGTTTGTTCATGTGTATATTCACCATTTTGACCGCGTCAGCCAGATGGGAGCTGAAGCCCATGTCAACACCTGCTACAAGCATTTCTACTACTTTGTTACTGAATTCAACCTTATAGACCAAAAGGAGCTGGAACCACTGGTGAGGGGTGTGTGTGTGTGTGTGTGTGTGTGTGTGTGTGTGTGTGTGTGTGTGTGTGTGTGTGTGTGTGTGTGTGTGTGTGGTAGCGTGTCTGGGACGAGGGGGCCAGTGACTGCATGTCTTCACGTCAGATTTGTTTTCCATTTGTAAATTTCTATTTAAATATGCAAATGACAGGACTACAGCGAAGGTTAGTAGAAAGAGTGGTAGGAAGGCCATCTCACTAAACAGCAGACCCCCTGTGGATCAGCTTGCTCTAACTGGGAGTGACATCACAACGACACGATGCGCAGAATTTCCACATCGTCTCCGCTAGTCTCTCTCCAGCTCAAACTGAGAAACCTGCAACTCACGAAGCTGAAACCCCCCCTCAGGCCTTTCAGTGGCATTGCCTGGCTGTCTGGTTCAGCCGGCGGCCATGCCCTGGGGAGTGACCGCGGGTCTCACTCTGCGAGACAGCGTCTCACTCACTGCCAGCTCTCTGGCGCGTGAGCAAGTGTGTCACCCCTGTGGCTGTGGGAGTTGAGACTGTTTCCCAGTGGCTGTAGGGCGAACCTGATCTGTATGATCAGGTGACACGGTCAGATCCTGTTACTGTTCTCAGTACAGTCAGTCGCGTGTTTGTGAAGCATAGCACAAAGTTTACAATGTTGTTCAAAGCAAACTGCCATGGAACCTATCTGATCTCAATACAGTCTCAATATCTGATCTCAATACAGTCTCAATATCTGATCTCGATATCTGATCTCAATACAGTCTCAATATCTGTTGCACAAACAGGAACTAATAGTGTATGTAGATGTTTTGGGGAATTTTTGTAGAGGATCTGGGAATAGCCTGAAATGTAGTGGCTCTGTGGGCTCTATCTGTTTACGCTCTGGGTTGGGGATGTTTGGTTGGTTGCACTCATGCTACTGATCAAACTGAACCACTCTGTTTTATTCTCCAAACAGAAAGAGATGACTTCACGGATGTGTCACTGAGAACGGAAACGTCACCCAACAGATCAGCTGGACCAACGAAACCATGATTTGAGGGGGATAAAAACCAAACCAAAAAAAAGGAAACCCAAAGTCTCGAAAGACTCTATTTTTATACACTTTTAATGTACTGTAATATTCTAGAGCAAGATACATGTTGGCTTTTCTCTGCTGTGTTTGATGTGTAGATGAATGCTCTTACTAGAGATCAGTATTAGCAGGTTTTGGTTTGGTTTGGGGTTTTTTTTCTACAAATTGATTCTAAATCATTCCTGGGCTTTTTTTTTGTTTTGTTTTTTTTGCTGTTTTTACTGTCTGATACATACAGATTATATTTGTGAATATTTATGTATGTATTTGGGACATTAAATGTATTCTGACAAATATTTTTATTCTCCTGCTTTTCAGATGGCAGCTTTTGAGATTTAAAAATTTATCAATTATTGTGAGTTAAATCTGCACAATAGAATATATGTGCAATTGTGATTAATCGAAATGTATTGTTACATCTGACTTCCAGTATATTGTATAAGACGCACACCAAATGCTAATCAAAAACTGGTTGGTCAAGATACTAGAGAGAAGATACTGTTGTCATTGTAGTGTTATGTACACCTATTGTTGGGTACACCTATTGTTAGATACACTTATCTTAAAAGTGCGTTTTTACAAACTTGCCCACCTGCTGTTATGCACGGTTTGTCTGGATGGAGAACACAGACTTGCAAGGGAACTGATGGACTGTAGCCTCTAACTGTACACCAACAAGGCTGTACAACCATAAGGTGTGTCTAATTAATAATAAAGCATAAAGGTGTGTGTAGTGTTACAGGAGGTTTCCTTTTTTATGCAATGTAGTTCAGCACGCCTACGGTGCGTATTCACAGAGAGAGAGAGAGAGATTGTACTGAATTACACAAGGTTTCCAGGAAGTTTCGGACAGAGGTCTTTCACCAGCTGTGCAAGCAAAGTGCTTCTTTAGTTTCTTCAGTGCATTCTTCTTTCTATACATACAGTATGTGTGCGTGTGTTTTCGTGTGGGCATAGCATAACACTTTCCACTAGATGGCGCTAGAAGCACATGCTTCGCACAGAACCACGATGCTGATTGATTCGACATTATTGTACTGACTCCCTAGGTACATTGAACGGTCTATTTACTGAAATAGACTAACGACTTAGTTATGACTGTTACACAACAGTGATTATGTATCAGTGATTCGTACAAAGGTCCATTATTATGTTTGCCCTACATAACGCACATTAAGGTTATAAATGAGACCGAAGTGTTCTGTTTGATTTTGCCTTTGGCAGAAGGAAAAAAAGGGAATAAAGGTCGATAAATAAATGAAGCAACAGCCATCATTACCGTCCGTCTGCTTTTGTGAAAAAGTGATGTCGTAAACTCCAGCACAGTTATTAAGTATGCACAGAACGCGCACGTTCATTTATTCCTCGTCTTGCTGTCTTTGTGGCAACTGCTGAATTTTCCACAAAGTTCTGCTTGCGTTTTACTGTAAATACATGTAGAACTTAACGGAAAAATGGATTTCATTCAGATCAGTGAGCATCTGATCCTACCTATTAATGGCATAGATACTTGTTTAAATACATTAATTTAGCGATAAACAAAATACATAGATGAGATGAGGCCAGCCTAAAAGACATGAATCTGAGTCTTTCTTTGCTTGATCTAACATGAAAAAGAAACCTTTAAGTAAGCAGCTGTTTCAAACAATGTAAAGTGTTTAAAGGAGTTACTCCAACAATTCGAGAATTTCAGCAGCGTTGTTAGGCGCGTCGGGCTTGTTAGAGGCAGTAAACAGGGTTTATAATAACGTTTTACCGTAGTCCCAGTACATACAAGCTCCGTTCGCGCAATATTCTAAAACGTCTTTGGTACTATTTATCTAACCAGCTCCTCCTCTCCGTGTCCTTCAAGTGCCCTAAAACCTTCTTGGCCGTGCGATACGTGCACGACGATCTGCACTGAGATACTAGCTGTGTTAAATCACCCAAGGCAGTTTAGTCTGCAGGCAGTCAGGCTGCGGTTCGTTGGTGCATTTTTTTCTGGAATGTGCCAGAGAAATCGAGAAGAACGGAAACAAGACGTCAGTGGGCGGAGTAATGACATCACCGCCGTTTCGATACGTGCAAGGCGGCTGCAAGTGTATCCTGATTCAATGCAGTTATAAGTTGCATCAGAGATGTTTCGACAACCACGGTTATAGCATCATTACACAGTTTGTGTTCATCAGTATGTCATGACAAAGCAGAAATAAATTTATAAAAATAAAAGCTTTGCTGACAAACTGGGAATTTTATATTATTTTTTATTCATTTACTGGATATGGGCGTGTCCTGAACACTTTAACAACCTTATTTATTTATTTACTCTGTATAAACAGCAGAGACTTGACGAATATTCTCCCCATTAAAATTTGATCTTATATAAAGCTAGACTTTTAAGTAAATTTCACTTCTTTCAATGCGTAACAGAATGTGTCGGTATGGTTGCTGTACATCTTTTTAACGTATTTTCGATGACTACATCATCATGTTTGACACTGCATTTTCGATGAAAACAAGCTTAGAAACAAGCTTTTGATTGGCAACGACGGACGTGTTGCTATGTAACACAAGACGAGAAACAGGTTTAGTGACTTTTTGTCTGCACAAAATTCCTCCCGTTGGAGATCAAAAGACTTTTCTAGATTTTATTTCAATTTTTGTGTTTTCATTTTAATACATATTTACAACACTATAGCAATGCGACAGCAAATAGGCTTCATGCAGCATGACTTAATATTAGTGTTAGTATTAGTATTAGGATACTAACGTACAACAAGCCTCGTGACAACACGCTCATGCGTTGCTGAAGCACGTTTTCATTTAGCATATGTGCTGAGCAGTATCTCAGGCACGTGCGCGCTGTTATTCTTTCGGGTGACACTTTTGAGTAAGCCTGCCGTTTAGGTCACGAGCTGATCTTGTTTCTCCAGAACGAGACTTTAGGTTATAAATCTTGACGGTGTATGTATAGTAGCTGACTCCTTGGAAAATCTACACATCCCTTGATGTAACAGGAGTTGGGTACATGTACATTGCTCAAACACACACCTACACACACACACTTACATTTGATCTCAGACCAACTTTCTCTCATTCTCTCATTCACAAACACACAGACGTACTTCAGATCTCACATCGTCCCTCTTTCTCATACACACAAATACACATTCGGTGTGTATTTTAGTCCATTTTTTAAAACGCCATCATTTTTTATCTGAAGAGTAATATTTTGTAAAATCGTCTTTTATCTGAAGTTATTTTTCTCACTCTTTAAAGACCTGCTGTTTTCAGTTCACATTTTTACTTTTTTCCCTGCCTCCGCACCGTTGCACTAGGTAAACGAAAGCACCAGATCACTGACTTCCTGATTCAAGTACACATGTTTATGAATGTTACACCCGTCTGAACACCGCTGTAGAGCACAGCTCATTACAGAACAACAGCCTTCATACATGTATGGTACATATGCGTCCCCCTCCCAACACACACACAAGTGGGATGTGAGACTGTTGATTACATGGCTCAGGAATCCAGGTAGACATGCAAGAAATACATATATGTACGAACTCGACATGTTTGTCTGTTAACACTCCCACCGAGCCCAGCCAATCAGAGGTCATCAGTATATCGCAGGCGTCTCACTGATGTTATTGATTCCAAAAGTACATTCCTGTGAGCTCTTGTGCGAGAATGCTGTGCGAGCCCTTTTACAACGGCCTGTGTCTGCAGGTCTGCGCGGATCCTCCCTCGATGGACTTGGAGTGCAGCTTGTTGTCAACACGGCTGAGGGTTGCGTCAGGCTCCCCAGCTCCCCCCCTCCCCTCGCGGGGGGTTGCACGTTGCGAAATGTTTGCTTATGTTTTCAAGCTGGTGCCACTAGGCCAGAATACTCAAGGCAGAGAGAGAAGGAGGGAAAGAGAGAGGGAGAACGAGAGAGGGCGAGAAAGAGAAAAGGAGTACGGGAGAGAGAAAGAGGGAGGGAGGGATATATATAAAGAGAGTCATAAGATGTTCCTCTTTATCAAGAGACCTTTCGTGGAAGGATAAAGTAGGATTTGCTGGATGGCTTCAGTAGTATAATATACATTGTTATAATATAAATAATCATAAGAGCTCTGTAACTCACCTTAACTCACTTAAAGCTTCAGTAGTATAATATACATTGTTATAATATAAATAATCCTAAACGCTCTGTACATAAAGAGAATATTTAACTCACCTTAACTCACTTAAAGCTGTGTGGCATATGAATCATGAAACTTTCCATATTCTGAAATATGTTCATATCCAGCTTAGTCAGAGAATACTAATCACCCAAACTAGGCAAGACTACGAAATGAACATGAATATAAATAAAAAGGACCCAAATATAATATCAATGTTGTTTCTATTCAACATAACAGGTTCGTTCTGTTTCTTCGAACGGATCTTTTAAAGGAATCGTCATTACACTGAGGTATTTAATTAACACGACTGTGAGAGTCTTCTGCTCTTGATGAAGCCCCTGAATCCCTGCCATCACTAGCTCTGTGTTCAGCTGCAAAGTTGTTTGAATACTGAATACAAGCAACTTTTTCACTCTAAAGGTGTTTTCATCATACGGGACAGTGTCATCGCTGTGAAAACATTCACATTTCAGCTGTGCACAAACAGACTGTACATTGATTTACGTCCCAGAGACCACTGTCATCCATTACATACGTGGTAAGCGTCCGAATATGGTAGCGTTTCATTCCTCACATTTGTCTAATATGTAATAAACATTAATCGTTGAATCTCTTTTTACACCATTCTTCAGTAAATATTCTGAAAATAGTAAATGCATGTAAGTCATATATTCATGTCCCGCAGCTGGTTTTGTGGTATCATGATTTGCGTCTTATTCTAGAACTTAAATACCACTGTTTCGGTATTTGAAGTAATGGTGTGTATGATAATTGTTTATCATTTATACGGTAGCCTTCCTCATAGTTTCAGTGTTGTCCATGCTTAGTCATTAAATGGTTAGGTGACTGGTTAGAATATTGCAGGAACTTGCATCATGCGGTACGTACCCGCTGTAGACTACAACGAAACATGTATCGCGATGTTAGGACAGGTCTAAATTGATTTGGTATACGATTATTTTAAATTACCTTTGATCACTCATAATTTTATAAGCGACATATTCCCGCTTTATTCCTGTTCTTTCTAGAAAATGAACAAAGCAGTCCACCCTAAACACCACACGTCATGACTCATGTGACTCGCGCTCTCCGTCTTGCGGTGCGGTATCAACAGATGGGACGTGTTAGGTGTTGAAGGGGCTGGACCAGCTGAGGAAGGACGTGAGGTTATAAAAACGCACGATCGAGCAGCGCTTTGTACCTTCCACACATTACAACCATCAACCCTCGGCCGAGATCTGCTGCTTTCGAAGCAGGAAGACTCGCACAACGGCGTCAAGACTGGAGCTTTAAAAATAAACAACGGGGTAAGTGTACCTTCTAGCTACGGGTATTCGTGATGTTTGCTGTTCAGTGTGTTAGTAGATATGGGTTCTTGTAAGCGAAAGAAACGAAGTCACAGAACAACAGCGTTCAGGTTAACTTTCAGCACAAGGAGCTAGGAGATAGCTAGGTTAACCAGCTAGCTAAGTGACAGGGTTTCTAGCTATGGCTACTTCGCTTGCGGATTTGGGAAGAGCATAAATCAAGGACGAGCAAACATGGGAGTTTTTGTTCGAGGTTGTGGATGGCTCAGGTTATCCAGCTAGCTAGTTGACTGTCTAAGGTGACGAAGGGTTACAAATTTTAACAACAGTTAGCTTGCAAGCTAACGTTAGTTTTTGTTCAAATACTGGTTATTTGGTACCTTAATTTAAAAAGCAATCATCTGATGAAATGGTCTCTAGAGTAGTCTGTCTTATCTATTGCACCAGACAGCTAGATGGCTAGGCATTGTCTTGCTTCAGTAAAATTCATAGCGACCCTCTACAAGCGAGCTGTCTTCGTTAATGTTTTTACGAACCTTCAACGAGTGCTTAATTATGTAAGTTCATGGTATCTAAAGTGTTCAGTTTGTCGGAGTGGCTGGTTAGATGGCTATCTGGCGAAAGCTAAAGTGAATTCTCAAAAAAACCCTTTAATATAACGGCGTAGCCGTGATCTGGGTTATTCCTGGTCATCGGTTTAACTTGGCTGGCACGTTTGACATGGTGCTCGTAAATTATGCGCTGCTGTTATTTGTGGATCTGAGATCTTAATTGTTGTGATGTAGCTTGGTTATAAAACAGCTATAGTTACCATGTTCGTGCTGTAGCTGGAATCGTTTTCCCAGCTACGATCCACACTGAAAACATTCGCCTTTAACAGGTTTCCCGTTCAAAGCACAACTGTCGCCGGACACCGGAGTAGCTGAGTGAAATCACTGAAGCTAAAGACCACCGTTGTCGCTGCCGGCCACCGACCCCAAAGAAAAATCACTGAATCAGGACAAAATGGTGCAAAACAAGATCGGCGCTGTAACCGGATTCCATCGCTCGTTCAAGGTGTGTTGGCTCGCGGCCTCCGATCCCGTTTTTTGCTTTCGTAGATCGGATTTTTTGCCGTAGCGGATGTGTTGGAATACGTGTCGTCTACAAAGTGAATTACAAAGCATTTATACATTAGTTATTGCATATCGCTATTACGCCGGTGGATGGATCTGGTTGTCCATTTAGTGGCAACTGATCTATAATAAAGAAATATCCAGAAATCTGGTAGCGTGGCATTTGAATATTTCGAGAAGATTGCTAATAACACGTATTGGTTTAGCTTCGAGTTTGCCTGAAATGCAACATTTCTTTCTGCCAGGGCCAAAATCCGTTCGAATCAGACAAATTCTCCAATACTGGATCCCACCTTCAAACTGCATTCAATTTTGATTGTTCCACTCGCCCCGGTGAGGATGGCACTTTTATTACATCTTTTGTTGTAGAAAATGTGAATCCTTATGCCCCTGTTTACCCATTTCCTTGAGGTATTTGTGTTTAAGGATGACGACCTCCTTCCAAAACCATTGACATATATGCACTCTGTGGTTTTTGGTAAGGGTGTGAAGTTAATCCAGTGATGTGGAATAAGCTCTTGGTGCTGCTGTTTGCAGTAAAGTGCCAGCAGCTGGTCGTCTTTTAGTTGGATCACCTCGCCGTTGCCTGACGTTTTGCTTATTATTAGCTGAACCACCGCCAGCCCGTCTTCTAAGAGCTCGTCTCGAAAGGTCAGCTTCCTAATGCTTTGTTTTGGTTTTCTGTTCCGACACGAAGACATGCCATCCAGCCAGCCAATCGACATCCCCGATGCCAAGAAGCGGAACAAGAAAAAAAAGCGTTGCCGTGCTACGGACAGTTTCTCAGGGCGTTTTGAGGGTGAGTGTAGCAGTTCCCAGCAGTAGCCAGCAGTGCCTCTGAAGGCCTGCTAGTGAGAAACCCTCGTGCCTTTCATGCATGTCTGTTCAAGATATTGGCTTCATGAACTCGTTAATCAACTCCCTCTCTCTTCTTTAAACTCAGCCAATCAAACCATGATACAAGACCACTGCATTTGGCCTCAGGCACTGGGATCCATGCACAAGTCCACTGGGATCCATGCACAAGTCCTGTATTGATGGTTTTGTTTTCACTTTCAGATGTTTATAAACTACAGGATGAAGTGCTGGGGGAAGGCGCATATGCCAAAGTCCAAACCTGCATCAACCAGATCACACAGAAGGAGTATGCAGTGAAGGTAAAGCCTCTGGTCCTCGGCTGAAGTCTGGTTTAAACCCTCACAGGTGTGACCTGTGCAGTGCTGATGGATGGAAGCAACTAAAATCTGGGTTAGGATGTGTGAGCACTTCCTGTACAGGAGACATGCCAGGATGCACTTGTTTTGTGTTGGTCCTCAGCCCAGTGTGGAGATGTTACTGTAACGTTGGCTGTGGTTTAGTGAACTCGGTGATTGACAGTTTGAGATTGAGTAACATTTTAAAAGCCCAAGAGCGTTGGCTAGTAGCACTGGATAGAATAAAGTTGTTCTTAATGTGGATATTGTTGTTGTTTCATTTAGTTTTTTTCTCACTCATGACTTTATGGTTTATGTTCTTGCTAGATAAGAAGTCCAAATGTTATCATTGTTTTCCAGGAAAGTCTTGGCTAGACATAATGTGGCAGTTAACAAAAGTTATTTAGTGATCCGTTAAAGGTCGTTTAAGATTAAAACTGCCAGCATTGCTGTGTACCTCTCATAACCTGTTTGTTTTTGCTCAGTGATGAGTATGTTCACAATATTCATGCTAAGCTATAAATCTCTGTGCAGCTGTTGAACACACATTCACTGCTGGCTCAGCAGAGAAACTTCCTCTCTTGTTTTTGTTAGACCATTCCTTACAACAGCCAATCAGAGCTCTTGGTTGGCCATGACCTCCCCCACTCTTTACCCTCATTGGCCAGGTGGCCATCCACTGGCGGGAACACAGTGTGCTGTTCTGGCATGCCTACCAAAACACAAACCACTGAAGAAGGGGTGTGTGACCTGAAATATTTACCTAGTTTTTCCTTTTTTTTTTTTTGCTTCTTGAGTGGTGTAGGTGTGGCTTAGCGCTTAAAAAAATTCCCACCACACCATATGCCTGAGGCACAACGTTTTTTCTTTTCTTTTCTTGTTTAAACATACTTTCAGGAAGCTGTGTTGAAACACTGTGGGTGTTTTGATTTTATTTTTTATTTTTTGCAGAGGCACGTGTGTCGGTACAAAATGTGCCATAACCTTGTTTTCCCTTTCTGTTAATCGATAAAACCTTGCATGAGACTACAGGCATTAAAAAATATTAACTTTTCCTAGTATAAATGAAAGAACATCAATGTGGATAATGTTAACATTTTATAATGTTACCATTACATAGTAACTTTCCCTAAAATATATTCAGTAAGTGAAGAATGAATCTTAGTAAAGGATGAATCCTATTAAAAACGTATGTTGGTATATAATGCCTACTTGGATTAGGGTCCTTGTTCTTAGATTAGCCAATATGGGTTGTTGAAATCTATTGTAGTTTTGGATACTTTGCATAACAAAGAGTTTCCGAATTCTAAATTCAGAGTTGAATGGCAGAGACCTCATGCATTTAAAATCAAGAATAAAAAAGTACTGTTTTGTGCGAAACATATCTTTGAGCCAGGCTGGCTGTATGTGGGATTCTGTAACATTGTTTATTTAAAGACGTGCTTTGCTCTCCTGCGAGGTCCTGGATAGTTGTCTGTGATTGGTCAGTTTGGTTGGGAAGGGGGTTCAGTGGGTTGAGACCAGATGGCTTAGACACGCCTCGTGAGGACGGAGGGGGGGGGAGGGGGGGGTGGTATTCCAGACTGCACAAAAGAGAAGGTTGAATGGAAACTGCTCCTCTAGCCAGACTACCTCCCCCACCCTCCCAGACCTGCATATGTTCAGTAGTTTTGGCCTTGGACATCGTGTTTACAAGCCTGGCTTAATTTACAGATTCACACTTTGGTTCAGTGACCCTCTTAAACGATCTCAAGGTTTTATGGAGCTTCTCCCCCCCTCCCCTCCCCTGTCATAGAACAGTAAAACCTGAACACTCTCCTCCTCTGGACCTACATCCATACTTCAGCCTCCCCCTGTCCCTTTATTTGAACTTGTACTTCATACATTGGGGATAAAAGGGAGATCTAGATGGGTTTCTGTCTGTCACCACATCCAAGTTTGTGGCCTCATCTGCAGGAGCAGTTGCATGTTGTTGCCATGGTTTTCTCACGGGGGGGGGGGGGTTCAGGCTTACAGTGGTTTGCTGATTCAGCCTCGCTGTGGTTTGATGAGGAATGCGGTAGCTGCCTGGGACTCTGGCCCTCACATCCAGAGCTACGCTGGCCTGCTCTCGAAAGGCACCGCTAATCCAGACAACAGCCATATCTGCACGTTCAACCAGCGTGATGCAGCCAAGTGACCCCCCCCCCCGGGAGGCAGTGTGATTCCATGCCAGCTGTTTCCCACAGAACATGACTGCTTAACCCCTATGACTAAATTGGTCGATAGGCTTTTATTGCCACGGGAGGGTGAGATGAACGACCCTTGAGAGGCTCTCATGTCTGAGATGGCATGGAGCTCTTCCTGCTGGGAATATGGGTTGGAGTATATTTAGAGAGATGGTGCCTGACTCCACACACCAAAGCCCCACCCCCCCAGCTCCCGTCCCTTGAACAGAGCAGCCGGGTAATGGTGGTTGCCGAGGTAATCGTTCCAAGTGGATTATGGGTAGACGAGAGAGCGAGAGGTACAAAGGCAGTTGTGTCTAGACTTTGTGGAAGTTTCACGTGTCTTGGTGTCGGTGCAGCGTTCCTACGAGTCACTAATGTCTTTGATCTTTGTGTCCCTTGTCTCCTCTGGCAGATCATAGAGAAGCGGGCAGGACACAGCAGAAGTCGAGTCTTCAGGGAGGTGGAGATGCTGTATCAGTGTCAGGGCCACAGGTAAAACATTCCTCATGTCTGATGTTTCACCAGTACCACTTCTTCCACGCTGTCCTCACTCCCACACGCTGAGTTCTGTGTGAGTTGTTCTGAAGTGTAACAGATGAGATATGATTTAGTAGAACTCAAAGATAAAGCATCAGTAGAGCTGCATACAAGCCCAGAAATTTGAAATGCCAGGTACCAAGCCTTTTGAAAGCTCAATATAATTCTGATCGTTGACCGGTCAGCAAATGTAAGAAACTGAAGAGCATCAGGGGGCCGTTGAGGTGTGACCCAGTAAGACTGGGAACTGCTCTGTGCCTAGAAAGCAGCCCTTGGAAACCAGGCTAAAAATATGGTTCACTCTGGGGTGGACTGGGTAAAGGGGGCATTATCTTTGCAAGAAACCTCAAATCAGGCTCTCTGTCTCCTTGCAGAAACATCCTGGAGCTTGTGGAGTTCTTTGAGGAGGAGGACAAATTTTACCTGGTGTTTGAGAAGTTGAGGGGAGGTAAGGAGATCTCGTGACCTCTGACCTGGTGTTACATTCTGTTATTACTGTTGATGTATGGATATTTCTGACCCAGATTTCTTTGCTAAGGAACAGGGATTCTTTAGGGGTGGCAAAAGTTCCATTATCTCATAATCGTCATGTCCTGAAACTACTTGTTTAAAAAACTAATTTTGTATTAAAATAATCATGCGTTGCCAGGTTGATGTAGCAAAGTGTTACAAAGTGTTTGTATCATAATCTTGGTGAATACGGTTCGGTGTGGGAGCCCCGCCCAGCCCAGCTGGGAGCCCCGCCCCTCCCAACACAGCACAGCTGACCTTGTGTGGAGTGGAGGGACGTGCCATCTGTGTTAATGTCTTGTGCTGTGTGCTTTGATTCTCAGGCTCTGTGTTGACTCACATTCACAAGAGGAGACACTTCAGTGAACAGGAAGCCAGCATCGTGGTGCAGGACATCGCAAGCGCTCTGGACTTCCTACACAACAAAGGTGTGTGTTTGTGTGGCCTGAGACGCCTGTTGTGTTGAGTAGCACTGATTTCCAGAGGAGGCCTCAGAATGAGATCATAGACTGGTTATATACTGAGAGCAAGATGATGTTCCAGGGTTCCAGGGTTCACTCTAGCTATCTTTTGCCAGAGTTGGCATCCTCGTTTAGGAGTTCCGCTCTGGGATGGGTGGGAGAGGAGATCTCGAAACGCTGTGCGATCGCCTTTCATCCTTTTACTGGAAAGATTCACAGCGGAGTTCTTGGAATAATGGCGCACAGACTCTGAGCCTCCTGCTTCCTGCCTTGCTCTCGTGTTTTTCTGCCTCGCTCTCGTGTTTTTCTGCCTCGCTCTCGTGTTTTTCTGCCTCGCTCTCGTGTTTGTCTGCCTCGCTCTCGTGTTTGTCTGCCTCGCTCTCGTGTTTGTCTGCCTCGCTCTGTGCCTCCAGGACAGTTGCACGATGGCTGGCTCAGCTATTCATAGCTGCTCTTGGCAACAGGCTGTGTTGGAAACATGCACTTCAGCAGTGATGCTGCCTTTGACCTTTCACCTTTGCATTCCACTTGTAATTTCATTTCATCCTTCAAACCTTGGAGAACTAATGTGTGTGTGTGTGTGTGTGTGTGTGTGTGTGTGTGTGTGTGTGTGTGTGTGTGTGTGTGTGTGTGTGTGTGT
>JAOYMR010000021.1:10802906-10815066 GCA_025802075.1 Tenebrosternarchus preto
TGTGTGTGTGTGTGTGTGTGTGTGTGTGTGTGTGTGTGTGTGTGTGTGTGTGTGTGTGTGTGTGTGTGTGTTATAGGGATGGCCCATAGAGACCTCAAACCTGAAAATATCTTGTGCGAGCATGAGGACAAGGTGAGTGTGAGAGAGAGTGATGGTGTTTTTCCTCTTTCTCTCCATAAAAAACAGTTTTATGTAATGGTAGATTCAAAGTGCAGCAGCTCCACCACTGAGAGAAGTAGGTTAATGATGAACAGTGTTCTGAAGCTGCTTCCCTGAACTCCAGACCTGGTGAGGTAACAAAACCTCTCGCTGTCTTCCAGATTTCGCCTGTGAAGATTTGTGATTTCGACCTGGGTAGTGGAATCAAGCTCAACAGTGACAGTTCACCCATTTCCACTCCTGAGCTCCTCACCCCGGTAGGTGAAGTGAGAGTGTCCAAGTGTGACGTATTTGGGTTTGATCCTGGGACTCTGTGTACTACAGAGGGAATTGTGCCAGGCTTCTCTAAATGTAAGGAGTGTTGACTTTGGCCCGCATGCCTGCTTTGTTTTTGCTGAGAGTTGAATGGATAAGCTGGATATTGTTAGTGCCGTTCCTTATCAAGATGCATCCTGCCACGCTATTGGACGAGCCTGGGTGGTGTCAGCCAAATGGGCTGTTTCTATTGGCTGGAGGAGGGACAGTAGTGAGGTCAAGGACGATCTTTATGGCTCGATGGGAAGGTTTTAAAATGGAGAGGGGTTCTCCGGGAGGCTGATCTCAGAGACTGGAGGCTGATAACTGTCTAGACAAAGTTATCAGTGGAGTCCCCACCATTCACATCCTGGCTTTATCTGCGTAAACTAACTAGGGGATAAGATGTTTATTATTTTTTTGAAGTTAAAGAAATAATCATAACATGGGTTGTTGGTGCTTTTTGAAAGAGCTGAGCTGTTTTTGTGAATTAACTGTCTGTGTGTGTCTCTGTGTGTGTCTCTGTGTGTGTGTCTGTGTGTGTGTGTCTGTGTGTGTGCGCGCGCTGATGGCTTTCCCAGCCCGTTTGGACTGAGACTGATAATAACAGGTGATGTAGCGGATGGATGGCTCAGAGAGGAAGTGTGGTGGAGGTATTTCTTGTAAGCTGAGCTGGTCTATGCCCCTACAGCTCACCACTGGTGGATCGCGTGGCCAAGGGGTGACTGGGGGTCGCACGTGTTCAACCTGTACGGTGTCCGAGGGCGTCCACAACTGTCGCCCGGGGAAACGGACGGGTTGGCATGGTACTCGGAGGAAAGAAGTATCTCTTTACAATGAAGGCAGAGTCCTTGAATGTGGACTGAGGTGGACGTCAGTACACCTCAGTCCACACACCAGGCCCTTCAGAACCAAACCCAGAGAAAATGCTTAAAATCCTTTTTTTTATTTAAACTTTGTATTTGTTTCCATGTTCTGTGGGTAGGGTTTTATTTCAAAAGCCATGTCTAGTCAGGCGTTTTCTAGAAATCTCGTTGGAATTCAGACGAGGACATGCTTCGTCTTCCTCCCAGCAAAACAAAACGTGAAAAAAAAGACATGACATCAGTTTCAGGCGTAGAATTCCTGGAACACGTTGTGCAAACAGTAGCTCTGGAGGCCCAGTGCAGAACTGGCTGTGGAAACAGGAGCTGAAAGTTCCTTTTCTTGGAATCAGGTTCACTGGTTGCAGGATTGCGGTTGTACTTTGGACCATCTCTTGGCTGTTCCACCAAACTCCGCCCTCTTCTGAAAACCTTTTCTTTGTTTGGCCTCTTTACTTGAGAGTGGCAGTGTGGAAGGTGAGAAGCCCCCGCCCCCTTCGGCTAACTTGCTATGCGCCTAGCAACTGGGTTGTGATTGGCTGGCTGAGAGGGAGGGGGAGCTAGCGGAGGGTCTTGAGGGGTGTGTGGGGGGGGGGGGGGTATACAGTACTGTGGAACATGCGGTAAGCTTGTTTTGCATGTACATATTCTTGGAGGTGAGTTTCTGTTCTCCCAGCCACTGTGCTTCAGTCTCTCCCCCTTGTCAATGCTCTGTTTGCTACTGCGTAGTTACTGGTGAAGTTTCAGAAACCCACTTCGATTTCCGAGAAGCATCTGCATGTTGCTTCCTGCACACTGAAGTACCTCAGATTGCCTTCTTTCTCTCTCTCACACACACACACACACACACACATATTCCTGTGTGGTATAACTACACATTGGCCACACACTAGAACACGGTCCAGGGGAATTCAGAGCTGAGCTGGTGTGTAACTGCTAGGGTTGGGGAAGGGGGCGGCACTGCCAGCTGAAAAACCACTTCCTCGTCTCGGGTTCAGGAAATCCCCCGCACTGACTCTGGCCGTCACGTTCTGCTCACGTCCGGAGCTCGAGACCCACCCGCTCTGGCTAAAGAGTCCTGCAGGCTGAAACTCTGCAGGTCACCACATGTTCTCCACGCTTATCTCCTGCAGAACTGAGATCACCTCTGTAGCTGAACCTTTGTTCTGTCAGAGCTCTGCGCTTCCATCTGCTGGTGCCACTCAGAACACTTCATCACTGTTGATGCCGATAGCTGCAGCGTATGCGGCAGTGGGAGGGGCCTCTTTGTTTGGGCGGTGTGGGGGTTGCTCTAATGGCCTGTGTGTGTGTGTGTGTGTGTGTTACAGCCACGTCTTTGTCTGCACCACCCACATTCCTGCACTGCGTTACATAATGACTTGAGGGGGAGGAGGGTCAGAAGGACAAAGGACTTGCTGCCTACAGGGACACACTGATACACACACATACACACACACACACACATACACACATACACACTGATACACACACACACACACACACACACATACACACTGATACACACATACACACTGATACACACACACACACATACACACACACACATACACACACACACACACACACACACACACACACACACACTGATATACACACTGATACACATACACACATACACACACACATACACACACACACACACACACACACGAGCCACACTGAGCAGATCTGGTCAAATATCCAGCCAGACGTCCTTATGCTGAACTGTTGGATGTAATGAGTCTTTGTTGTTACTCTAGTGTTACTAAACGCAGTTACAGGGCACCCAGCAGGAAAGGTCCCGCTTCAGATCTGAATAAAGGAGTTTCATGTAAAGTCCTGCTAATTCACACTGTTTCTGGAAAGCTCCACAAGTGCCAGTTTATAACTGTGGCCTGGCTTTCGAAATTATTGAGCTTTTCAGTGGAAAAAGTTCAAACGTCAGTGGAAGAAAACCATGTGTTAAGTGAACTGGCCTGGAAAACCTGGCAGCCTGAAGCAGTGTCTGTTTCATTTATTTATTTAAATGGTCTCCTGAGGTCTTGCTGTAGAGTTTTCTGTTTGTAATGTGATTTGTTTGTGTGTTTGTTTACATTGTGTGGGTGCATTACTTTATTATGTAAGAAGTGGGTGGGTAGGATGATCCTCTCCTCTCGAGTGTCCCGCACTCGACAGAAACCAGCAGCACAAATGGTCCTGCAACCTCCTACAGGACCTTTCTGCAACTCATTAGTTCAGATTCTGTATACACACACATGCGCACACAGCTGTGGGGAGTTTCATATCTATAGGTCTTTAAAAAGCAAACAAGCAAGTTGTCGTTTTAAAGTAAAGGCTCTGCACAACCCACGTCTCCATCCTGGAGTTGAAGCTCCTATGATCCTCCTGCCCTACCAAAGTTCTGCTTTAGTCTCTCTGTTTGTATGTTATGTATAACATCTCTTATCTTGTTTTGGTGTTCTGACTCTCGCGTGGTCTGAACGAGACACATGACCTCCGTCTGCGCAGAAACCTTGTTGTTGTTGTTTTTTTTTTCCTGTCTTTGCTCTGGTTGTTGCCACATCACTTCTCATCACACCCACATAACTGTCACTTCCTGTGTTTTTTTTGCCTCGACGTGACACTAATGACACACCAGGTGGTGACTGTTTGTTTTTGTTCTTATTCAATGTCAATGTATTATTCAATGTTTGGTTTTGTTCTTATTCTCTCTCTCCCTCTCTCTCTCTCTCTCTCTCTCTCTCTCTCTCTCTCTCTCTCTCTCTCTGCAGTGCGGTTCAGCAGAGTACATGGCACCCGAGGTGGTGGAGGCGTTCAGCGAGGAGGCCTCCATCTACGACAAGCGCTGTGACCTCTGGAGCCTGGGGGTGATCCTCTACATCATGCTGAGTGGATATCCTCCCTTTGTCGGCCGCTGTGGAAGCGACTGTGGCTGGGACAGCGGAGAGCCTTGCTATGCATGCCAGGTACTGCCCTCGCCATGGTGACGACCTCCAACTGCCCCCTCAACACCCTCCTCCACCCACCGTTAGCTACGCCTCTGCCCTACAGCACCCAATGATAACGAAAAGTTCTAGAAAGAGCGTTAGAGCTGGGTGTCCAAGTTGATATTGGATTGGTTTAGATTAGATGAGGCACACTTGAGATGGGAGAGTCCTGGTCTGGCCAGTGCTGCCGCCCTTTAGGACTGGAGGCTATTTACACGCCATCTGAGATTAATCCATCTTGGTTAGCTAACCGCTCACGCCCATTTCAAACTAGGCTAATGAAGTGGGTCACTAAGGAATTGGGTCACTTGGTGCATGCGGTAAACGGTAATGCGGTTTATTTTATTTAAAAATGTTTAGATTCTGTCCCATCTTGTTCCCTTCACAGAACACACTGTTTGAGAGTATCCAAGAAGGCAAGTATGAGTTCCCAGAGAAGGAGTGGGCTCACATCTCCTTCAGTGCCAAAGACCTCGTGTCCAAACTGCTGGTGCGGGATGCGAAGAACCGACTGAGTGCCGCTCAGGTTCTGCAGCACCCGTGGGTCCAAGGGGTGAGCAGCCCAGTACTTCTACAGGGCTTAACCAGGGCGGGGCTTAACCACACCGACACGCCAGGGCGGGGCTTAACCACACCCACACCCGACACGTCAGGGCGGGGCTTAACCACACCCACACCCGACACGCCAGGGCGGGGTTTAACTACAGGGCGGAGTTAACTACACTCTCTAGCTGGACTGTTACAGTTAACTGGGGGCGTAGAGCTGTGTTTTAACATCACGTGTGTGACTGTTTTGTTGCCTCTCTGTTCCCCAGGGTGCTCCTGATTCTCTGCCATCCTCCATCCTGCATCAGAGGTGAGGAACTACAAATTCTTCTGGTGCTCGTTTTTAACCGTTAAACTCGTAGGATTTGGCGTTCTGCCCTAAAGATTTTGGTTTAGCCAGTCTTTGATGCCGTGTCTCACCACGTATCCCCCCCCCCACAGGAACAGCAGCACCAAGGACCTGACGTTCTTCTCTGGGCAGGCGGCCGCTGTGAACCGCCGCCTGGCCCACCAGGATGACCTGGAGGAGCAGCGGCAGGAGGAGGGACCCCAGGTGGTGACGGCAGGCGCCGGCTCCATGCGCCTCTCCCCTCCCTCCACCTCCAGACTGGCGAAGCGCAGACAGAGGCAGAGCGCCCTGAAGGGGGCGCCGGTCTCGGCCGCGGAGCTCAGTCAGCTACTCGCTCCACTCGTCATCATAGGGGATTGTGCGTGAGGAAGGAGGTGGGGGAGGGGGGTGTTGTGGGATGGGAGGGTGGAGTTTGGACCTACCTGGACCCTCTTCAAGATGCTGGAAGAGAAAACGGGTTCTTGAAGTCTCTGCTTTGTGAGTGTCCCTCCTCCCTAATCCTGAGTGTCCCTCCTCCCTAATCCTGAGTGTCCCTCCTCCCTAATCCTGAGTGTCCCTCCTCCCTAATCCTGTCTCTTCCTTAAAGGAATACATCATCCAAAAAAAAAAAAAAAGATGTGATTGAACCAACACTAGCTGGTCTCTACTAGCTGGTCTCTACTAGCTGGTCTCTACTAGCTAGTGATGCCATTTTTGGATGAATTATTCCTGTATGAAAATGATGGAAGGCTGGGTTCATCCCAAACCCAGTCACGCATTCTTTCATCAGGCTCCTCCAGCCCTCAAGGGGGCGCCACTGGGTTTGGGACTGGTCACAAGAGAAGGGTGGACAGGCAAGAAGGGTATTCCAGCCATTTTTGACATTTACTTTTAACTTCAAAGGCAGAGTGTTTTGAAGCCAGCCAGCTCGGACACCAAAGGACTATAGTACCCACAACCCCTTCTGCCCTGCTCCTTTCTTGTGCTGCTTCCATGTTACAACTGGATCCACTGTGAATTTTTCTCAATGAGAAGAAATCGTTTTAGTTTCAGGAATGTTCTGCTTGTACACGTGTCAGACCGGCTGCCCCAGTCATCAGTAGAGGCTCGTACAGGTTTATGCAATTCGTGCTGACTATAATAATGTCAGACAGAGCCTTAGTGGAGTGCTTTGGTGAGATGTGTCCTTGTTTAAAGCCTTCACATGTTTCTCACAGGCAGATAATCCTCACACCACACCAAACCAGACTGTTGGCAACAACAGCACACTTGAAGCCTCTTATACAGGCTTGGCCTTCAATACCAAAAAAAAAAAAAAAAAAAAAAGACTGCACTTAATTAACCCCCTTAAGTGCAGAAGTGTTGTATATGTGAGGCTGTTTTTTTTAAAATCGGACAATAAACACAATCTTCCAGAAGTGTCGTTTCGGAAGTTTGCCTCCCATAACCAGGAGGAATTTTTTAGGAGTCGTTCAGCCTCCCAGACTCCTTCTGTTCAGATTTTAAAGTTGCCATAGGGAACACATTTCTAGACATTCAGGTCAAGTATAGAAGACCTGGTTCCTCTGTAACGCAGCGGACTTGTTTGATATGGTTCAAACGTACAGTTCCCGTATTACAACCATCGAACTTCATAGCGTTACTGTCGTACTGGCACATCTGAATGACAGCGAAGGGAAGTATGGGTAAAACACCCATGTGTGATGAAGCACACGCCAGCCAATGGTCACATGGTTATGTAAGCACAGGGTTGCCAGTGTGACGGTATGGACTCCTCCTGACTGTAGAATAAGGATCTGGAAATGTTCCCTCTCTTAAGAGGACTACAGCTGAACAGTGATGCCACATTCTGGTACAGTTATCACAAACCGTTGCCTTGTGGGCACTGCCAGATAAGTAAATATTTAAAACCCATTAAAGGAGGGGAGACGTCCTTTTCTTAAATCATTTAAAATCAAGAAAAAATGGAAAAGCATTCCAGGTGAAAAAAAGGAAGAAAAAAAAAAAAGTTATTTGGAAAAGAAACAAGTCTTCCAATGAAATGTAGCTGTATAAATGTGTGTGATGTTCTTTTTAAAGTTTACTTACGTTGTGTTTGGGGCGTAACTCCAGTGGAAACTGCCACCCATGTGTTCAAGCTCTGTTAAGCTTTTGTTATTTTATTATTATTGTTGTATCTGTGAGCAGATGCTGTTCAAATGTTCAGGTTTTTCACGTTGAATTGACACTTGGGAAGTTGATCAGTGCTAATATTCTTTTCTTTAATTTTGAAGTGAAGGAACATGCACAGTGTTTTCACTGTTTTCCTGCATTTCTGTCTTGATGGCGTTTGTCTTTTAGCATTAGTTTGGTTCGTAGTGGGTTTTTTGTTTGTTTTCTTTCTTTACTCACAAACAATCGACGTCTCGGAGCACAGGATTGTACGGGAAGCAAAGTGAGCTCCTCCTCTTAGTCTGCTGTATTCAGACTTAAATCTAAGGTTTGGGCTTGTTTTCAAGCTTTAATGGCACCAACAAAAGAATAAAAAACCCAGCAGCCATCCAAGTATATAATCCTGTTAAATGTTAAATGAACATCGCCTACTTGGTGATGTCATTGCGCTGGGCGGAGTTTATCGAATGATTGGCGGCCCTTGTGTTAAGAGCCTATTGGTTGAGAATAGGACACTGATTGTAATTTTTTTTAAAGATCTTTCTACAGTTGAATATTGTGTGGAGCGTTTATGTCTTATAGTAAGACTTTACTTGAATTGTATATGCAGCAGTTCTCTCACATTGTGCTCGGGAAACTACCTTGCCTCAAAAGTCATAAGCTGAAATAAGGCAATCGCTTGGTTTTGGAAAATATCGTTTCGACCACTTTCCAATTCAGTATTTCTTTTTTTAATTTTATTTAAATATTCAGATTGTCCTGTTTATATTGCAGAAATTCCAAACTTTGGATTTGTTTTGGGAATTCAGCAAAAAAAAAAAATCTGTGGCTTTGGGCTTCATTTCTACAAGCCGATTATGACGTAGTTCGTCGGCCCCTCTACTCCATACCAGTTATGGACTGCCTTGATTCGAGTTGGAAATGAATCCGATATCCCCAGATATTTTTTTTTTCTTTCGTTTATATGGAAGGGGCTTGGGACAGGGCATTATCGTTATATCATTAACACGCCATTGTACGAGAGTTCACTGCAGAGCTCAACAACAACAACAAAAAAACGCAGTAATTGTACAGCGGTTGGAACTCAAAGACTAGACTTTTCTGTCCCAGGTGTAGCTGAGATTAAATGCGTTTGGGTGCTTTCTCAGCCAATTGATTTTCATGTTAAATGTGACTCTTTGTAATCCTCTAGCCTGAGGGCTAGTTGCGGAGTGTTTATGTCCGTTTACCCCAACCCATGGTACTCAAGGGATGACCTGCCAGCCAGGAGGAAATAGTTTATCGTGCAGGATTTCTCAGTTAGCCGAAATACTTGAGCAGAATTACTGCTTACTGGGGATATTCCTGAAACTGTTTCCCTACTGGGCACTCTTGATTCTGAAGAACTGAGAAATCACCATCTTCTGTCCACACTGGGATTTCCCACAGGACAATAGCAAGAAAAAAAAACGAACGATGATATAAAGAAGCACTTTACCATGTGACTGATCTCAGTTCACTCGAAGCAAAACTTATGACTGTTGTTGCGGATTTTTGTATTGTTTTCTAAAATAAAAATAAACACATCAAAAGCTTTTCACCCCACAAACTGGTCCGGTCTTGTGTTCGTCTGTTCAAGATAATATAGTATATAATTATTTGAAGAATAAAATGGTGTTTAAAAGATATGTAACGTAATTATGTTGACCTTCATTCAGTGTAATGCACGTGTTCTCGTGCAAAGCCGCAGCAAACATCGGTGGTGCCAATACACAACGTGCTCTTCCGATCACAGGTTTGGCCTTGCAAAACTTATCGATTCTTGTCAAAGCTGCCCCAGTCACCCAAACCGAAACCAGTTGGCGTTCAAAACGCAGGTTTGGAAATAATTCTGGGATTTCAAACCTACCTACATGATACAATTGCACAATAAAAAATCAACAGCGCCACATGTTGAAAGTTAATGTGAATCAAGACCACAGTGTTGCCACACAGCGATACACTGTTTCTTCATATTTCCAACGTGCTTAGATCACATAACCAAAATATAATTATATAAGAAGTAATTTATTGCAGCTATGTAACTATAAGTTAAATAATCAGCGGGATTCTATGCTGCGAGAGATGACCTTGCAAAGCTGTCTCTGCAGCATTCTACAACGTGTCCGCTGAGGGCCGTTTTGTAATAGATCTCCCCCTAGTGGATCTTTTATGAATTAAAGTAGGAAAAATCATGTACCATCGTTTTTATTCGGTCAAAATGACACCCCCGAGTCTTTATACAGTACATATACATATCTAATAAGCACTTTATTATTATGTAAACTTACCCCTATACAATTGACCTGATAGAGTGACCTACCATTTTCATTTGAATTTGATTAATGTTTAAGTCTTTCTTTTAATATTCATTTGATGTTTGTGTGTGACAAAAATGGCTGTTAAATCACTTACAGTATAAGTTATTGGTCAAGGTCGTTTTCATCCTGGAAAAGTCGAAGAAAATAAAATGTGTCTTTTTGGTGATAACTGATTATTAAAATATCCACAACACCATGGACAGAGCAAGC
This sequence comes from Tenebrosternarchus preto, assembly GCA_025802075.1. Taxonomy (NCBI): domain Eukaryota; kingdom Metazoa; phylum Chordata; class Actinopteri; order Gymnotiformes; family Apteronotidae; genus Tenebrosternarchus; species Tenebrosternarchus preto. Next base: position 10,812,784 of record JAOYMR010000021.1, read on the forward strand.
ACTATAGCATCAGACCCTGCGTCCACGCCTCGAGCTTGCTAGCGTGTGTAACGGGAAGCTTCAATAAGGCGTTGATCGTTTAAATAAGCATAATAAAAGCCGTGGCCCAACAATTACGCGTATATTTGCATAAGAATCACATATTTTAAAAGTTCCAGTCTGGATTTAGGCCGCACCACAGCACTGAAACAGCTCTAGTTAAAAAAAACTAACCTCCTTCTCCTTCTTGCTTCAGATCAAGGTTATGTATCTCTGTTAGTGCTTCTCGACCTCAGTGCAGCTTTTGACACGATAGACCACAATATTCTGCTAGAAAGGCTAGAAAATAGGATTGGAATCTCAGGAACAGCCATATCTTGGTTTAAGTCTTACCTAACTGAACGCTATCAGTTTGTAGAGCTAAACAATGTTTCCTCCAAACACACAAAAGTGAAATATGGAATTTCACATTTTAGGATCATTATTATTCATATTATTTATTCTACCACTGGGTACAGTTACAAGCAAACATGGTGTCAACTTTCACTGCTATGCAGATGATATCCAGCTATATCCTGATGAAAACATTGATATAAATTGAAGCCTGCGTAAGAGATGCGAATGACTGGATCTCGCTGACGTCCCCATCGCACCTGGCTCGGTGGCTAAAAATCTCGGCGTTGTATTCGACTCTGACTTATCATTCGATAAATATATAGTATTACTAGGATAGCTTTTATTCACGCAATATTAGCAATATTAGCAAGCTAACCTATTATGAGCCTCCACGTTTACTAAGAACACAGGGTGCTGCTTCTTACTGGTTCCATCAATTAATAAGGTAACAGTAGGGGGAAGAGCCTTTTCTTATAAAGACCCCCGACTGTGGAACTTCCTTCCAGAAAATTAGGTAATTAATATTCTCCCGTAGATAAAGGTTACAGATCCAGGGTTTCATGGGCAGAAGGTTTTATGGTGTACTGAGACGCTGGTGCTGTTATCCCACCACTACACGCGTTCAATCATGTTTGAAGACGGTGGGGTGGAGGGATGCCAGCGCCTCAGGGCGCCCCCAAGTCTGTTACCTTCTGGTTCTGTTCTTTTAGTTAAGCTGTAATATTTAATTCCCGGAGTTGCTGCCACGCTTCTGAAATGTCTACATTTTATGTCACATACAAAACTAACTGTCTCGCTTTACTTTAACCGAGCTCATGGCTGTCCTTGGTACTAAGTAAGGACTGACAAGGCTCTCCTGCTACCTGCCCCGGACCAACCACCTCCTACTTATCCAGACGCAGATGGAAGATTAAACAACTGGATGGAGGCCCTTATCAGAACCCTGGTTCTCCCCTCCCTTGTAAAACTCTTGTAAAGCTGCTTTGAGACAACATCTGTTGTAAAAGGCACTATATAAATAAAATTTGATTTGATCAAATACCGTGTTGATCCAAGTAGGTTGATCCACCACAGGCGTTATTTACAGTGGTATACTGAGCTGGCAAAACATACTCCACGACATAGCCTGTATGGTTTATAGGTAAAATAATAAACAAACAAACAAACAACAAACAAACCAGCAGAACATTCTGCATCTTTCTGCCTTTATTTCATGTTCATTATAAAACGCAGGTAAGGTATTGATATTGAGCTGCTTTTCACTCTAACATCTTCAAAGCTTCACTTTAAACACATCTTTGTTTTGTTTTATTCTGAGGTGTAATGAAACGTATGTGGCTTAAGATGGTTTTCCAGCTATACGTTTTTTGTTGTGGTTACGGCCATGAACGAATGGAAATAGAAATAACTTTTTTTATTGCGAGAAAACACATTTGTACCAGCAGAGGGCAACAAACGAACATTTATAACAAGGTACTAGCGAATTTTAAGCGCTTAAACATGCGATTTGAGATTTTACAATACTGACGTCGCAGTTGAAATGAATAAATTCAGTTGAAATGTCATCATTTAATTGAAAGATGTTTTTTGCTTAAACACATCTGCTTACACGTTCTTGGGAGGGATTTGGATTATGGCCGAGGGAAAAAAACTATATTAAGCAACATGGAGCTTCCTCGTTCTGTCAGAGTAGAGACGGTTACTGGGGAAGCTCAAGAGATACAGACGCGAGTTACTTGCATGCCACTACGTGAATAGAAAAACAGCGATTCATGTCTACACTGATGGATTTGGAGGACAGCACAGAGATTCTTCGTGGTATGCCGATATGCAATTTCTCTCTCTCTCTCTCTCTCTCTCTCTCTCTCTCTCTCTCTCTCTCTCTCTCTCTCTCTCTCTCTCTCTCTC
>JAOYMR010000021.1:10949348-10961807 GCA_025802075.1 Tenebrosternarchus preto
CTCTCTCTCTCTCTCTCTCTCTCTCTCTCTCTCTCTCTCTCTCTCTCTCTCTCTCTCTCTCTCTCTCTCCACCCACCATGGCACACGTTAGGGGCACATCAGCACACAGCTCCACATGCCGCCCACCCCTTGACTGTGCCTCCAGCTCCTCCATTTTCACAGCGCCGCTCAGTAAACACACACAAGGTCGGCCTGCAATAGTGCTACTGCTCCCGGGACCAGCACACAGAACACAGAACACAGAACACAGAACACAGCACACAGCACACAGCACACAGCACACAGCACACAGCACACAGCACACAGCACACAGAACACAGCAGACCCAAATACTTCATGTAAATATTGTATACCACATAACTTAAAAAGTTATGATTTTTGGGGATATAACTTTTTATCATAAAGGTTATCATAATTTTTATCCTAAAAAGTCAGTCATATATCAAAAACAAACAACTGATCCATGTCAGAACTAATTAAACTGATCCATGTCAGAACTAAATCCACATGACATGGATTAGTTGTGTTTTTGTCTTTGCTGTAAGCTATAACTGAAAATCCAGAAAATGCATGAAATTTCAAAAATGTTACACCATAAAAAGAGTGGTGATTTACAGTAATTTAGAAACTTAATAAAGGTGAAGAAAAATTAAATAAGGATTGCCAATACCTGACTACAAATTCTAATATGGAGTTTAAACAGTAGTCTTGAAATACAGTTTATTCTAAAGCGTCAAAAACTACTATGCTTATGATTAAATACTGGATCTGCACTAGATTCTGCAAGAACCACACACTCAAAAACTACAGCACAGTTGGAACTTTGAATCCTAACTCTTAAGATTTAGCCAACTGTAATCTGGATGAAATAGATTTGGCCATGATGTGAGAATGAACCCCCTCTCCTCCCGCCAAAAAAAAAAAAAACTTTTAAAAAAGAAAAGGCCTGTCTCAAAAAAAGTGCCGTTGATTATTGAGTCCCAGTGCCACACAGATGACATGGCATTCCGTCTGGTACATCTCTGCAGGCAGGGTTATGTCCAGAGCACGTTTCATGTGGTGAAACTGCATACCGCAACGCAACAAACTCAACCAGCGTAACTCAAGACTAAACGTTATTCAAACAGAGCTTTCCTGGAAATGACTGAAGGTCCCGTGTTAAATCATTTTTACATTAAACTTGCAGCACTTGGAGTAACAAACAGCACAGGTGACCAAATGAAATGTTTGATTGTTTGTTTTTATCTGCATGCCACCCTCTGAAATCAAAACATTAGAATATGACCAAAAAAACAAACATCTGAAAAATATTTGCAAAATATCTGAGAAAAACAAAAGTTGAGACTACAGTTACTGCAACTGTTTTAATATGTCATTAAAGACAACTGGCCTTGAAAACCTAAGTACTGTTTAAATTTTTTAAATAATAGCTTTTCAAATATAATAGTTTTTCAAATATCAAATGCAATCTTACCAAAATCTTACCATGGCTAAAGCAAGAACTGGTACTTGCAATATACAGTTTCTGTGTAATTAATGCTGTTTAAACACAAAACTAAATCCTATACAATAAATCTTGTTGATTGATGCCATTAAATTCCGGTCCAGACCCGTGGTGTTACCGGCTTCATGCGGACTATCACTGCATTAACATGATAAAATAAAAAACGTATTTTATTCATTGAGAAAACACACATTTTACATGCTGTGCTGTACATACTGCATTACACAGCCTAAGCAACAGGTATGATTAAAAAATATTTTGGGCATCACCATATAACTCCTTATTAAAAAACAGGTCAATGATCCATACACACACACACACACACACACACACACACACACACAAAACTGGACGGAAAAGCCTCATAAGGTAACACATTACGTTTCTATTAGCCTTCACTGTCCTTATGTGACCTCTTAACTTTAAAACAATTTGCCAAACATAAATGAAAACTAATCAATAATATTCAAATAATATGCAAATATTATAAACTAGTTTTTCCCTGCTTGGCAGAAGAAAGTAACCTCTGGTCTGTGGTAAAACTAAATACGAAAGAATTCCTTGTACAGTAAAATATTAAGTCATTAAATTTAACTTAATTTAAAATGTAAAGGTCGGTTTGTTTACGTAGAAATATCTTGCCCTTGTTACAACTTTTTTCCCTGGTTTTATTCTACAGACACGGCGGCATATTATCTACTGCACCCTAAACTAACCAAGATAAACGCTTCAACAGTCTCACTCCTTTGACTGTTCCCTACTCGGTTCCCTTCAGGTTTGCTTTAGTTACAATAACTGTTACACGGATAACATAGTAATAACTTCAAAATATAACGGCAGAGCAACTGGCTAATGTACAAACTAAGGCATAACTCTGCGCTTAACTGTTAGCTAATAGGGCAGTGAATTATGCAAAGTAAAGAACCGTTTCCAACTCTCCTCTCGGACTGAGCCAGGATTTAGCCCGCCCTTTTCTAAACCGAAATCTCGCCTGCACCGACTGAAGCCCGTACGAATAACACTCGTTCAACTCGTAAGAAACAAACAAGCAAACAAAGAAGGTATTTACCTGAGTTAGACAGAGAGGAGAATACATCATGTTGAAAATGAAGCGTGTGGCTTGTATAGTGGCAAACAACCGATCAGTTAGTGGAACATTTTTCACAGTTAATCATCACCACCATCATCAGCGGGGCTTCCACCATCGCCACCTCTGACTTCCAGTTCGTTAAAATATAAACCCTCAAAAAAACAAGTGGCGCGCGAAAGAAGAAAATGTACAACGTGTACTCAAGTTTGCGTATAAACTAAGATCAGAAAACGTGGAGTGTCGGGCAATCTGTTCCATTTAGGAAATGGGGGAGAAAGAATCAAAGAAAATGAAAAAGAGGGAGGAATGAAATGACGTTATGAAAATAGCCCATCCCAAAAAAGCACACAACTTAAAGAAGCAGTAACTGTCGGGGTATGTCCACTGCCCGGCGACATCCGTTTCATCCAAAATGGTCACCAAACAGTAGATTGTGTCCCAGTAGCTCAGGTGCAACGTGTGTATGACCGGTTAAACACTAGAAAGACTTTCTCGCCTCCGCACTGGGAACGCACGCACCACACTCTCCTCCCGCCGCGATCCGGTTTGGAGCACGGTAATGTCTGAGCGCGCTTGAATCGCGTATTCCTAGAAGAATTAGAGCAACGCGGTGTGCTACAAAACAGCGATTAGAGCCACACATTGCGGACATTGCGTCACCGAGAACGCACATGTATGCACCCATTCATGACAAATTATATTAGCGAATAACTATCGTTTCCCTGCTCTTCAAGTGACAACAACCACCAGCAGCGAGTCGCCCATAGTAATTGCTGTAGTAAATGCGTCAACCGGACTGCACCGTATCTAATGAGACAAGCGCAGAAAGTTTTAAAACTTTACAGACTGTTCAACAATAAAAGGGATTAAATTCAGTTGCAAAGGTCCAAGATCTGTCGCTTAATATCTTGAAGGGCTCAGGAATTATTACACATTCGACCGAAGGTCTACATTTGCAAAGCGATTTAACTGACATGTTTTAAACTGTATGCATAGTTCACATTAGAATCACCACAAACTGGTTAAAGTTATAGGCCTATCAGCTCCGTAACAGCATAACAGCGCGAGAAAGGAAGCGTGGGAAATCAGAAAACTGCGTGGAATTTAAGAGTTGAACTTGGTTAAGGAAGCTTTTCTCCAAATAATCCATTTAAACACAATGCACGCTACAAAGCTGAATCTTACTGAGTTCACCTAAAACGATCAAATAAATAGCAAAAAACGAGTCTGAATACGGCCTGCCGCTTAATAATAACAAGGGAGTTAGAACTAATATTTATTTTACATTTTTTACTAATATGCACAAAGGTGTAGCATTGCCACACTTTACTGAGTTAGATCTATACGGGGCATTGGACAGAGTCTGCGTATCCAAATTCCCTTTAAATTATTGCAAACAATGAAATGTTCACAAATAGCAGAAAATACAGAATTAAGCTATAGAAACTCTCACTGGCAAATGCGTAAATCTGCAATGCGGGCCCAACCAAATACATGCCATATCCAGCCATATCACATCCAGTTCAAAGCAAAATCTAAATACTCATTAAAGTAAAACTCAACAGAAAAAAGTAAATCTTCAGTTAAAAGTTACCTTCATAAGCCAGTAGACAATAAAAAATGTATTAAGTTGTAAACGGGGGGGAAGAGGAAGACATACACTTCCTGGATATACATAAACTGAAAATGTCCTTGCTGATCTCAAACTGATCTCAAGATCATCTGAACTCACCACTGATACGGTTATTATTATGTTATTGCACCAAATATTAATGATCAGTTACAGTTAAAGTCTGTTAAATATCTGGATCGCTGTTTAAATCTGGAAGCATGTCTGAAGAGTCGGGTTATTCTTTAAACTAAATTTAACTAGCTTGGGTAAAAGTATATTTTATTGACAGTTACCCCACGCTTAATTAACTTGGCCCTGTTTACGTTAACCTAAAAACTACGTAAGGCGCTTTCGGTTTTATGGAGAGGAGGGGTGTTCTTTACTGAGTCAAGTTATTGTCACACAAACGTGGAAAGTAGCCCACTAACTCTGCCGCGGAGTGTACTTCTGAAACAATACCGAGGCTCCGCTTGTTCGGCAGTTTAACTACGGCACTCTCGCTGAGATTACTTCCAGGGACGGAGCGCCTCTGTCGGTCTGTGGTTCAAATTCATGCCGGCGAGCCTGCGGCTCTGGCTGCGGCCATTTTCTGCTGAGCAAACTCTACGCCGGGCGTCTGCGTTTGTTGGCTTTGAACTTTAAATTGGCCTTCAGAGTCCCGTGGTTAGCACTCATCTGTCCTGTTTTTCTTAGGCTGGCAAAGACCTAATAACTTTCACTGTGGGACAAAAGCCAAAGCCTGGGATTTTGGAACATTTCGCGTCGCTATAGCTTAAATACACGCCTGCATTTAAAACCTTTCCCCACAAACCTTACGTTTGGCTAACAACCAGCAAGAAACGGAGTAACTGGCTAGAAACCGAGGAAGCAGAGGAAAACCGAAACACGGCACTTCTGCGATGATTTCGAGTTGACTTTAAGAGTGAACAACACGCGATCTCCCTTCCCTCGCGTCTGTTGGAACAACGACAAATAATGATGAAATTGATTAACGTACCATTTTGAAGCGAAACTGCCAACCCCCCCGAAAAAGTTCTAGCTTAGAGGCTTTTGCAGTACTGCAGTTCAACGTCTTGCCATCTCGTCGATGCGTTTTTATTACTCCATATCCATTTCTCTTCGCAAGGAAGTAATCCCTGTTCCTCGGATGAGGAGAATAACCCGGACACTGACCAAATACAAACGTCCCACGCGAAGTCTGCAGCTTCAGTCCAATCCGATATCCACGCTACAAGGTACAGAAGGACAAAACGCAGATTTTAGAATATAATGCTGCTTTCACGGTATCTGTCAGGTCTCTTAGCTGCGAATAGTGCATTGGTTGGGGTTCTGGGTGGCGTAGCGTACTGTAGTCGTTTATCGTTGAACTACAGTGCTGAATCTTCTGTATCATAGCTTTGCAACACAGTATGCAGTACGGCTAGCTGTGGTGTTCAGAATGGTCAATGCCTCTCGTCGCTTCTACTCTTTATTTTTCTTACGACACGATCGGCAACATACGCTGCTCGTGCGACGGGCTCCTGATAGATCTTTTAGTCGCCGATAAGAAATTGATGAAACACGACGAAGATGGCTTGTGTGTATGTGCGTGTGCGTGCGCGCGTGTGTATATGTGTGTATGCGTGTGTGCGCGCATCTGTGTACACAAAGGGGCCCGATATCTGACAGACCGCTTGTTTTATGGCGTAGTTACAATTAAAAGGTCGGGTAAAACTAAATTCATAATTTAACATTAATTGTAGACGTGTTGCACTAAAACAAACCCGCATGCTAACTGCGCAAAGTCAGCTCCTTCTTAACGCACACCACACAAACTTAATGTTATATCCCGATGCATCACTGACAGCGATTTTTAACCAGCCGTGCAAGAAAAAATACATTTTTCTTACTCTACAGCATATATCATTTAAACTGACCATCACTGTTGGCTTAGCAATTTATAGCCTAATTTCCATCAAGGCGCTCAAATAAGTTCATTAAGCAATATTCAGTGCAGACTAGCAGAGTTTATATTCTGCACCGGTTTACGTTATAGGCCTACCGCTGTAAGCATGTTATTTATCACCTGGCCTATAGTAACTATCTGCAAAAGTAAAAAAAAAAAAACTTATTTATCTGTAGCTTTATCTAACTGTTACGTGTTGCTAAGGCTGGGTAATGATAACCACTGGACAAGTGACGCGCTGAAGTGGGTTTTAAAGAAGAGGATTTGGCACCAGATGTTCAATTTAATTTAATAATTACGGTGTAAAAGTACGAAAAAGAGGTTCGGAAAAGCCAATCCTGTCTGCTCTTGTTATACAACTGCTGTTGCCCGAGTGCTGCGTATATAAACCTCACAAAAATATTTTTGTTCATGAAGTTGATTTGATTAAGACGTAAAAACGTCCATCATAAGATTTCAGTAATTAAATATATTATTAAGGATCAACAGATTTGACCTATAAGCCTCATCATAATTTAATCGCAAAGAAAATATTTTTCCCTCATAATTGGCTACAGTCATTTGAAAAATATGGATCTATATGGAAACATTTTCCCCATCTTCTACAGAAAGGCACTTTATCATAAGAAAAAGTTTAAAGCCTAGTTTTTGGTTTGTTTCTTTGTTGGGTGGAGTCTTTTCTGATAATTAGGCTACTACTACATTGTTAGAATTTTTATAAAAATATTATTGCGAAATATTCGGAAGCGCACAATTTTATATTTTGTTCATGTTTGCCTGCCTTTAGTTTGCTTATCACACTCAGCAGTTTGCTATCGACAATCACGAGAAATTAACCTGAATGAAGTGAAGGCTAAGAATTTCTTTAAAAATAGGTTGTTGTTTTTGACTAAAAAGTAAAAGTTCCAAACCAAGTCGATTTCAGAATTACTTGATTCAGTTTTTTTGCATAATTGGTCAGTGATTATTATAACTGGTCAGTGGTTATTATAACCCGGTCCTTGACTAGCCAGTAGCGATGAACATGCGTATTGAACGTCTAACAATGTCTGGCTGCCTAATAAATAATTGCGTTAATTTCTCAATTTCGCGATGAATAGGCCATTAAACGTTTTGCATTATTATTTCGCTTAGTGAAATAGTTTGCTGGTATTTCCTCAAGTTTTAAAAAGGTATTACGTTTTTCGCAGAACTTGGCTGAAACTGAATTTGGAATACTGAATAGAGCTTTACACATACTTTACATGCTTTATACACGAACTTCCATTATGAAATTGATTCCGGCTTATTTTAAGCATATGTCTTTTGTTAAATCTCTACAGTGCTGACAAAGTAGGTTCACTGCTTTTCACTTTGTTTTTTCAAAAAACGAATACTTCCAAATTATCGCTTAGAGAGACGTTGTGGTTCACTGGAACAGTCAATGTCTCCTCCCAAATGGAATAAATATATTTGGTAAGTCTAATTGATATAAAATAAATACACCTTGAAACCTGTCCTTCAGAAGTCAGAAACTCATTTTTAAACTCATTCTGTACATTTAAAAAAAAAATGTGTGTTCTTTATTAGCTACAGCAATGTATTTATTAAGGCATGTGCAGCCTACAGTCTCTTACTTGAACATCTTACCCTGTAAAGCCCATATTCACTATGAAACATGCAGTGTAACCAGTGCTCTCAGCACTCGGTTCAGAGAGACAAATGTGAGCCCTCAGTACCCAACTGAGAGAGACAATTGTGAGCCCTCAATGCCCGGCTCAGAGAGACGAACATAAGCCCTCAGCGCCCGGCTCAGAGAGATGAACGTGAGCCCTTAACACCCGGCACAGAGAGACAAATTTGAGCCATCAGAACCCAGCTCAGAGAGGTGAACATGAGCTCTCAGTGCCCAGCTCAGGAGATGAATGTGAGCCCTCGGTGCACAGCTCAGAGAGACGAACGTGAGGTCTTGGTGCCCGGCTCAGAGACGAACGTGAGGTCTCAGTGCACAGCTCAGAGAGACAAATGTGAGCCCTTGGAGCCTGCTAAGAGAGACAAATATGAGCCCTTACTGCCCAGTTCAGAGAGGGCTTTCAGTGCTCTGCTCAGAGAGACAAATGTGAGCCCTCGGTGCCCAGCTCAGAGAGATGAACATGAGGTCTCGGTGCCCGGCTCAGAGAGACAAACGTAAGCACTGCTGTTATGTGCACAGGCCACAGGGAGGCAGGAACCTGCTCCTCCGGCTCAATGGAGCCCACAGGGGTCATGTCTGATTTTGGTCGAGTGAAGTGCCCTGGAAGAGTGTTGGAACCTGCCCCAGGCAGACTGCAGCCCAGCCACGGGATCCGACACTCCAGGGTGGATTCAGGAAGTTTCGGAAATGGGGAAATTTCCCTTCCCAAAAAAACTCCACTTGAGACTAAATTCAAGAAGCAATGAAATGCAAAACCACAATTCACAGTGTGAGAGGATTTAATTTTCTTAAGACAGACAGAACTTAATCCCACACCAACATATCAGGAGCTTCTAATAATAGTACATTTTTAGCTCAAATATACATTTCATTATTTTTACAAACAGTATGAGGTTTTATAATAAAAAAAGTAAAAAAAAAATGGTTCTCTTATGTTCACGTAAAAGCCTACAGGAATATGAGCATACATCACTTTTCATTTTAAATCTAAAATCTTATGAGTTTTTGTAAGATGTAATCACAGTAATCTGCACTTCATTTAAAACAACTACTGAAAGTATAGCTGCCGCTAATATAGATAAAAGTATAACCAGATGGACAGGCGAGTGCTGATTAGTGAAATTAATTGCGGGGCTTGTTGGCAAAACACAATTAATTAAATGATGAATATACATGAGGATGTTTCTGAATAGATTAGCAAGCGGAAATTACAATATTTTTTCTTTCTTTCTTTCTTTTTTTTCTTTTTTTTTTGATCGTTGCCAAATTGTTTAAACACATCCACCTGGAAGAAACGTCATTAGTGTTGAGAGTTTTAGTACTGCTGATGTAGCAGCGTCTGATCTCACCTTCCTGGACAGGTTACCTGGTAAACAAAGCCAGTGTCTGCACTATACAGAGTTTACTATTTAGTTTGGATCTTGTATCGGCTAGATCAAAAGAAAAAAGTTTTTATACGTTTTTAAACGTGTATCAGTGCTCCCAACGGATTTTCACACTATGATTACACTTGCACATACATTCATACTGTTGCTTATGGTCGCGTACGCCCTCTTCTGGTCACATCGGTGTACAACAATAGAATGTATGCTTTGCTTTCAATATTCTATTTGTTGTTGTTGTTGTTGTTGCTTTTTGAGTGATATATAATTTACATATCCCAAATTGTTTAAACTGTATAAAGTTCTTTATAAAATCAGTGGATTATCCAATTTGTTAGTACCTTTGTGGATTCTGTTTGATTTAATAATGCAGTGTGGCTCAAAGTGTGCTTTCCCCCCACTGAGCTCCATTACTCTTAAAGACTTCAGACACACAGAGCTCTCATGAGCCTTGTGAGTCATGCTGGTGGTTGTGCAGAATGAAAAACAGTGAATCAGCAGCTCTGCAGATTCCACCAAGAGCAGAAGCTGTGTCTCGGCTTTGGCCAGACGCACTGTGGTGAACTGAGGTGGCGATTGAGTTTCGCTCTCTGCACCAGCACCTAGTGAAGACACGTGTTCACGTTAGTCATGGGTGGCAGCCAAGGTCTGCTGACAACCCATCACTGCAGGTCAGGAAGCTGCACAAACTCCAGACCACAGATCTCCCAGGAGGAACTGTGGCTGCAACAGCACAACAAACAAGCAAGCACAACACAGAGAGCAGGTTACTGTGTCTTTCACACACCAGCACAGACTCACACATCCTGCTGTAGGCTCAGAACAGGACTGCGTCCACACTAAAACTCACGGTCAGTGGGGATTCTTCTCTGAAAATGTGTTTTTGGTCTTGGACTGAGTTCATTCAGTCTGTAAAACGACACTGAGGCCTCCAGAATCCAGAAAGATTTAAAATGTTTTGGCTTACAGAATTGTGTAAATAAATAAATAAACAAACTAAATAAAACTCCATCACCACCCTCACCCCGCCGCCCGGGCTGAGCAGTACTGAGGTGAAGCTTCTCACTTTTGTCTCATGGAGCCAAAGCTTCTTTCCATTGTCTCACAGAAGAGTGACTTTTTCTCTTACTGTGTTCCCATCTGAACTCTTGCTCCAGTGGTGTGCAGTTCCCTGGTTCTGAGTGGTCTGTTTGTGAGGTACAGTGTGCTTTGGGTTTAACCAGGTCTACCTGTTAAAAACAGCTTCAGTCTCTGCGCTGAAATGTTTTCATGTGGTGTTTTTAATTTTCTCAGCCTTTTACAGACCTGCCGATTCACTCATCTGGGTCTGTTGAAGGACCCAGATGTACATATGCTGTACACAATATTAACCATTTAGACACAATAACAGACATACACTCCACTCTCACACAGCTCATAATAACATCATAACATACAGTTTGTGTTGCCGTGCAGCAGAATACTCTATTTGCGATATGCAAATTAGAACACTCTGATAAAATAATATAAAAAAAAATAAAATAATAATGCCCTTGTATCTACAGCAACAGCCAGGTATGGCGTAATTAGTGTGTCTTGCCCTGTGTAGAGCCCCAGCCTAACAGAGTTATCCCTCAGCAATCCTTAAGCTCTCCCGGCACCAGGCCGCCTAAGCGTCTCTCTGCGAATCATTTGCATAATGCAGAGGTCTAATTTATCATGATCCACACTCCCTCTGGGACAGAACTAATAGCTATTAGAAAATGATTACTCTGCAGTAATCTGGCAGTGATTAGGCTGTAATAAGCTAACGTTCCTGCTAGCAACTGGCCCAAGGACACTTATTAGGCACAGTTAAGTTAGCGCACGCCGTCACATCCTGGTGCTCACACTCGTGAATCTGATATTAAAGCACTTATCGCTGGAAATGAAAAAAGCCAGGCCAATTAAACTGAAATAAACTGACTGGAATGGACTTTTTTTTCCTCACATATGTTAAAAGATGACAATATAAAATGGCTGTGCTTGAATGGGTGTGTGTGGTGTGGGCAAGAACATGCCCTGATGTGTGGGAAGGTTTTAACAAGGTTCAGGAAGCTTTGACCCCTTGAAGGGCAACTCAATGTCATTTTTAATTATTAATGGCCTTTGAACTATTCAGGACAATGGAAGTGTCATATATATTCTGTTGTCATATCCTTCTGTTGTTTAGTTGTACATTTTACTCATCAGCAATTCACGTGCACTCCCAAGCACACCTTCAGTCTCTTTAGATTCACATGCACTCCCAAACACACCTCCAGTCCCTTTTGATTCACGTGCACTCCCAAAGACACCTTCAGTCGCTTTTGATTCACGTGCAATCCCAAACACATCTTCAGTTCCTTTAGATTCACGTCTCCTGGCAGCAGCATGTGACACGTGTTTATTTACACGCGATGAGAGAATTTGAACAACATGTCTGAAAGAAGAGTTCAGTGAAACGTATATATTGCCTGTTGTTTCTGTCACTGATGTGTGCAGCTCGTGATGTGTGAAACCGTACTGTACGCTATTTTGAGGTTTTTGTTTTAAAGCTGACATCTGGGGAACAAACGCCTGAGTATCTACAGTATAAGAACAGAGATAAAGGAAGCGCTGGATTCAAGCGAAGTTCACTACAGTGAGATCATCAGAAATTATGCGTCGTAATTAATTTGAAGAACGAAATCTGCAGGTAAAAGGGTCTGCAAACACTGAGACGAAATTATAAATGTTTGGTAATGTCGATATGAGTTAATTATTTACATATTATATTGTTTACATATTATATTAAGGTAAGAATAGAACATGCCTTCTGGAAACTAGTGCAGTCACTCGTAATCCAAAGATTCTATTCCAGAATACCACCTCAAATAATTCTTGCTGAAGACGTGAAAGGACAAACTACTGTCGTGGTGTAAAGGTGTGTGCATTGGCTCCCTCTAGTGGTAAAGAAAAGATATTCCCCGTTGTTCAAGGTGCATGTGCTTTGCACTTATATCTAAATCTATAAAGAAATGTTTCAAAACTAACTGTAAAAACTAAACCTAACACTGTAAACTGCAATATATACATCCTAGGGTTAGGGTTAGTTTTTGTTTTGAAGCACACTTTTTTTCTCCTTGTAGGTCAGAACTCATTATAAGAACAGCCAGAAGAAAAGGCCAAAAGAGTAATGGTATTGTATTAAATGGAAATGAAGGTGTGTGTGTGTGTGTGTGTGTGTGAGAGAGAGAGACAGAGAGAGCAAGACA
>JAOYMR010000021.1:11003125-11020369 GCA_025802075.1 Tenebrosternarchus preto
CACACACACACACACACACACACACACACACACACACACACACACACACACACACACACACACACACACACACGTAATAATAAAAACAACAAAAAAAGAGGGAATGGGTATTGGGTTGATTTGTGATACAAGTTCACTAGTCAGAAACAATATCAGATCCAGCATTTTACCGCAAGTGAAGTCAACTCTGCTCACTGGGATCATGAAGTCAACTCTGCTCACTGGGATCATGCTTCCCGCAGATAAAAATGGATTTCTGACACCTACTTCCTTAAAGCCCCTTGTCATTTCTGCTCATGTTTCAAAGGACAAGCTGAAGCACTGGAACACCATGTTTCCTCAACCTGATCGACCAGTGCAAGGTCACGACTGTCAATACATGCTATCAAAGTAAACATAACCCTTATCATTAGGACACAGAACTGTTAGTGCTTTCCCTCAAAGATGAATACATGTGTGTATTATAAAGAGAGATTTCTATATTACAAATGCAGAAGTTATTTAATTTTTTATATACTACAAATGCAGAAGTAAACAAAGTTTCAACAAAGATAGCAAAGTGCTTCCACAACTGATGAAGGACCTCTGTTTGAAATGCCCCATTCATCTGGAAACTTGATGTACTTCACTACAATTTTTAAAGTTACCCCTGGAATCTTCTTTGGACTGGGTCAGAACCGCAGGCCTCCCATGAAAGTGGACCATTCATCAAACCATGACTAGTAATAATGTTGACCACATTTGACACAAAAATAAAGAACATGGTTTCCCTAAATACAGTGTAAAGTCCACCCTTCTGTAATGCACTGTAATTGAACATAGTTTCCCTAAATACAGTGTAAAGTCCACACTTCTGTAATGCACTGTAATTGATAATGAGCTTTTTATAATATATTTATGGATATATTTATAGAGGACAAAGCAATAATAATTTATGACTTCATGACTAAACCTTTTTAGTGTCTGTGTTTTCTCAAAATATAAAACACATATACTCTTAGCATCATTTTCTACTGAAACATGGAGATGGTTCATTTGTAGGCATAGCAGTCACCCTCACACAAACTCAGCTCATTTGCTGAGCAGGTCGTTTTTTTACCACCACCTCCACTGCTTCCCAGCTCACACACTTAGGCAAGCAAAATGCAAGAAAAAAAAAAAGAGTGTGTGTACATCACTGGTCTATCCATTATCACATGAGGGTATGTATCTGATAGAGACTACAACACTCTTCTTGCAAGTCACTCTGGACAAGTGCATCTGTCATACACTAAATGGAAGCACTGCCATTTGTACTCATTAAAACCTCCAAGTCACACTTAAGGTATTTGTAAGTTTTACCTGAAAAACCTGCCTGGTTATAGAAGACCTGATTGTCAAGCAAAAATAAGGGGTTGTTGACTCTCTCTGCATGAAAGAGAAAACTTCAGAAATGGATGAAGGGAAGGAAGTTCTGTATACACTTAGATAATACCCAAGATATTAAAATAAGGGCATGATTTTTATGTTTTGAATCAATGCTGTCATTATGTCAACTGGAAATAAAGCTGTATAGAATTTCTGCATCTTAAACTAAAATCCAAGTAGTACCTAATCAACTTAACCCATGTTATTAGGCAACAACCCTGTCTGCACATACATGTGAGATGCACACACCCCCCCACCCCTGTCTTACCAGTTTGATGGCCACATATTCATTGGTGTAGAGGTTCTTGCCCAGACGCAGTTCACCGAAGTTCCCACAGCCGATCTTTTTCCCCACACGGAAGTTGGGGCCGACCATAAGGACGCCCGAGTTGTTGCCAGGGTTACGGTTGCCGTGCCCACTCCTGCTAGTGCCTGGCTTGGACATCCTCTTACCGTCCTCAGCTTCTCCCTTCCCACCTCTCTTATCAAAATCCATAAGCTTATGATACCCCGGCCTCTCCACGGTTACTCGCCGGCCATGCACAGCAGAAAGGCGTCAAAACAAGGCCCCAGGGAAACAGTGGGGTCACAGGCAGTGAGCCAGACGACAGAGCGCACAAAACAGTATATGCACTGTATTACACCTTCAGGATAGGGGTTCTGCTCCTGTGATGACGCCCTAGGAGTAGCACGATACTGGCCAAAGAAGGCAGGTTGTACTAACACATACAAACATATACACACACACACACACACACACACACACATGCATGCACCCACTCACTCACCCACTCACCCACTCACTCACACATACACACATACAATTCCTGCTACTGAATCCAGGGAGCCTCTATAGAACTTCCCCTTTGGCTCCTCATGGTTTCTTCCAAGTCAGTCTTTGGAAAAGCCAAAATCATTCTTCATGTACAAATACTGCAGCTCAACAGCAGAGGTAGAGACAGGAACAACAGGTTCCCACAGTGAAGCAGCGTGCGTTCTCCACTAGAAACCTGTAAGGTATCAAACAACAAAAACAAAAGTACTGATTAGCACAAGAGCTGCATGTCTTGTGCAGACCAGAAGTCATGTCATGTACAGGACATGAAATCAATACACTGTTCTCAATTAGTTTAAAAGCATCCATTTAAAAAAATAGTCCAGTAAGTGCTCCTATTGCTCCTATGACAATTACACAAGCATTAGTACATAAAACCAGAGAGGATCATGAGATCACAGAAAATAATCCCATACCCAACTTCTAACAAATGACTGTCAGATTATTTTATAAAGAAGTAACTATAATACTGATCAGTATTGGTCAGAGTGCATAAATACAATTATAAATGTTTACCTGAAGCCAAGAAAAAAAACTGTGTGAGTGCTTGAGAAACACCCAGACAAGCGTGTCTGTGAGTAATGAACACTAAGCCTTAACATCAGTAGTGTGAAAACTGAGATATTTATTACGCAAAGACAACACAAACCAAATATGCCAAGAGGCATAGCATCCATGGGACTTCTAAAGCACAGAACATTACAGTTGCAAATTACAAGCCAAGCAACCCGCATATCAGTTTTCAATATCTCCTCCACGGTCCCTGCAGACTCTCCTCATACAGTTGTTGGCAATTATGTGTTTTCAAGCCTGAACAGCTTTGATAAAAACATCCATGCATTTAGAACAGAAGCAAGAGTGATTACTTATGCTTATTTAGTACAACAGATTAAATGAAACAGATTAAAGTCAGATTAAATGAAAGTGTATAACCAGACCAAACAACCTAAAAGACACTCAACAGGAGCTTCTGAAATTAGTCAGTCTCACCTAAAACAGAGAGTCACATCTCAGGTGTATCTAGGTCATAAACCGGCAATGTTAGTATCTTTAAATTACTGATACAGCACGAATAACACAGAGCAAAATGTGTTTTCTGTGTGTCTTATTCGTATATAACTAACTGAAACCTAAATGTGTCAGAGGTCATGGCTATGGAAAGCAAGAGAGACAGAAACAGGTAATACAGGAAGCATTAGTAACAATGCCATAGGTTCACTGGAAAATGCACTTAAACCAATCAATATGCACAAGGACCAATCCCTGTATCTTTTAATAAGAAAGCAGATAAATGAGGAACAACCACTGCCGTGTTAGCTTAAAAAAACTAAACAAAAACTCATCTAAAGGTTTCCCAAAGTCAAATTTTGGGATAAATATTTACATGCCTGATTTGAATAGTCATTCAGTAAAATATTACATTGGACATCATTTAGCCTAATTAAGCACAATCTTGTCCATTGTTCGAAGAAACAAATCGGTTCTAGTGGGGGGAAAAAGTGACCAGAAAATTGTGTTATTTATGTTGAGCAAAATTCTGTATGACTTGCAGACAATGTGAAAGGTGGTGGGTGGGGGGGGTGTAGCTTGGTCTTTCTTCACAGCATGAGATCAATCATAAAAATGTAGGAAGCTGACCTGCAGACATTACAGTACATGCACTGACTACTTTCACAAGTGAGTCATAAATGGAGGATTATATAACCCATTCTATGCCAACTAATTCAAAGTACAAGAACCCTAAAATACATACTGTTAAAGGACAATGACAGGCTGTCTTCACACAAATTTAAAACAGAAAACTATCAGTGCACAACACCTTGTGTGTCATTCCTTTTCTACCTCAGAAAGACGGTCACAAGCACTAAAAGATTAAGCCAGGTATTAATAAAAATAAAAAAAAGACTCAATTAACTAGGCAGAAAATGTAAAAATAATTGCTAGCCTAATTCATGTCAGTTGCATTTAACAATATTGATAAATTTACGAATCTGTTTAACGTTCCAAGTAATTTTTACAATTATGTATTTTCATGTTCTAATTAAATAAAGTGTCATCTACTAGTTAGGTAGGTAAATGTGCGGCCTACAGCACCACACTAGCTACCTACAGCACCACACTAGCTACCTACAGCACCACACTAGCTACCTACAGCACCACACTAGCTACCTACAGCACCACACTAGCTACCTAGCCATCAAGTGGTAACTTCAGAGTTGTACCCAGTGAACAAACGGACAGCCTGTTTTGATGCCCAGACTTCAGACCATCTGTACTAGTTTAGCGAATAACATGAGAAACATTTGTCTATATTAACCAGCATATATTTACGTGGCCAAGACCTCAGTTTGGTTACGTTTGTGTTTTCTACAGCAACACTAATCTTCTAAGAAGCAAAACAACTGAATAGCTAACTAGTTAGCTGCACACGCGTATCCTCATTCGGTGTTGATCAAAAAGCAGAAAAAAATCACATGTACAGCTAGCTAGACATTTATTTAACACAAAATACAATCTGTACTGGCTCAATAAAATTTTCCACATTTCACTAACCATGAACTGATGAAGGTATCGTCCAGCTATCTTGTCTGGCTAACCTAGCGATTGCTTGCTAGCTGTTTAACAAGGAAAAATATAATTCAAACAACTGTGAGTGACGTTTTGTTCCAGCTGTCATTGCTAAAAACATCTATACTTGTCGTTGAAGCCACACGACTGTACTAGTGCTGTATAAGCAACTTCATAGGGAGTTGTAGAGCACTCACAGAGCGGGGCCTAATAACTCGACTAGCCATACAGGTTATACATACATTCACCCATGGGCAATACAACATATATAGAGCGATTGCTTAAACTGGGTCGAATTCTTCTTACATAGTTATCCAGCTAGATAGTTAGTTAATACATGTTACTTTTTGTACAGCTCGGCTAACGTTATGAGAGGCATCAAACATACACATTTGTAAAAACTACATGGCTAGCTAGATAGTATAACTAACATATGGATAACTACCTAAGCCCTTAAGGTGAGCGACTTCAAACAACTTTCCTTTCACGGGACGGGAAATGCTAACGGAAAAACATGATAAATGCTTTATAAAAAACACATATTCTTGGCAACACTATATTCTATGTATAGATATCTCAGCTAATCAGATATAGAAACTTGGCTGGCTAGCTAATTTATGTATCCAACCTAATTGGTTGGACCCTCATCCAACCCTATGAATCTAGTTAATGCTAGCAAACTAGCTAGCTAGCTAACCGCATCGTTTACAATTAGGATCACGGTATCTATTAACATCGGAGACTGACGTTTATTCATTCATCATACGAAGTACATTTACATTAGATGTTGCGCTTTATCTGATGATTTACCTAGCTAGACTGGCGAACCAAGTTAACTAATAAAGTTACTGTTTTGACATAACTACCGCTGGATAACAAGTTTACCAACACTGCATCTACTGACCTCAGGAGCTTAACTGACAAGTGAAACCATCAGATATTTATAACAGCTTGCTAGGTGGCCAGACAGATAGGTCATTCCTTTGGTACTTCAAATAGGTAGCTAGTTTAATTAGTCAACATGTCATTTTAGTTAGACACCGTTAGTGAGGTTAAATGAAGTTACGTGACATGCAAGATAAGCCTGAACTTATCTTAGCCAAAATATCCAACGTACCTAGCTAGAGATAGTTAGGTCGATTTGACATTTATCTTTGAAAACGTTTCATGGCATCATAGCTATCTGGGATTCGTTATTTCTAACAAAGTCCTCACCACTTGAAAAATAATAATAATAATAATAATAATAATAATACGCAGCGCAATTCTTCGCAGTAACTTTTACCTCAACAAATGAACGGGACCAACGACATATTTCTTACATACTGAAACAACTAATTTCTTATTAAGATACAAAGTTGTAGCATCCTGTTAGCTTAAACATCAAGCTAAGGCAGGAATAAGTATCCAGCCGTCGTTAGTTTTTAGCCATAAAGCAAGCTGGTTATCTAGCTAACCTTAGCTATCTAGCAAGCTAGCTAGCAATATTTCCGATATAAGTAATTTGTATTATCACTAAGACTTTTGAAAACTACATAAAGTTAACAAAAGTTTTACCTGTCTATCCGCTCGTTTTCCTATGTTGTATACGACATATTGATGTATTCCTGGGTTTGGACGTTATTTTTAATTCTCCAACAGCTAGCCGGGTTTTGCTGTTGTCTCTTTAAGCCTCCAGAGTCGGTAAGCGAGTCGTCACGTCACCCGACACTCCCATTGCTGCCTCTGCGCTTTCGTAGCGCTTCTGGTTGGAGAATAGTGTTGGTAAAGCGCACACCATAGAGAAACACGTAGGTTACGTGTCCCGGCATTACAAAAGAAGTTAAACATTAAACGCAACTGAGATAAACTTATTTGACGAGTACTTTTAACAGCTAGTAAAACTACTCTGCACGAGTTAAGGCACGTTCATTTGTTAAAAAATGTATACCTTTTGCATTAGGACCACATGTAGCTTAATTCACAAAGCTGCATTTCTGTCAACAGCTGACAGTCCCCCTCCCTCATGTTTAGCACTATTATAGTTTTCTTATATCTTACCAAATATGTTCTTATATTGGCAAAAGCCACAGCCTAGATATCGGCTATACTTACTATAGTACGTGCCAATCTGTGCATTTCCGTATGTGTGCGGCATGTTAAGTCTGCATAAGGATCCACGTATTACTGGATTTAATATACTTTGATCAATTAAAAGTGTACCTAGATCAATGCAATGAAATAATACAAAACCATTAACAAAACAAACAAGGACAGGTAGTGTCATTGATGCGAAGCACTATTTCACAGTGAAGCTATTTCACAGTGCCCCTTCTGGACACTTTTATTTTAATTCTAAACATGAGTGAGTGCGAGTTATAAGCCACGTCAATGGAGTGCTTTCTATCTTAAAAATACAAGCATTCGTAAGGTAAAAACGTGATGTTTAAATTTTCAGTGTACAGTCATGTCAGGGTAAACTTTTACGTCAACACTCTCAAGTATATGCAGCTTATGTTGCCATGGCGTTAAGCACTCTCGTTCAGTCTGGAAATTAAGTTGCATTGTTTTTTATCCCTTAGTCCCAAGTACTGTGATTCAAATCAACTGCTCATCCAAACAGCCCAAATGGCAAAGGTTCCCAGCAACTCCATAACAGTTCAGATGATCTTAAACATGCAGGGCGTTGGGGAAGTTTAGCGCAGTCTGTGCAGTATTAAATGCATCTCAACTTGCACATGAGCAAGTGTTCTCCTCATACTCGCACTCAGAACTACCTCAGCAGGATTTTTTGTTTGTTTGTTTTTATTTGTTTTGTGGTGAAGCTTTGTGGTCCAGACGTGAGGGAATTAAGTATGACAGACACTGTTGTTCAAGGTTGCTGCAACTGGCCGCTAGCACAGCAGTACTGTGCGGCTGCAAGACGGGTAAGAACACAGGCGGGAAAGGCATAGCCGATGACACAAAAGCACGCGGCAGTGGATGCTGCCGTCCTCCAAATACAATCGGCGCGAGAGCGGTGGGGGAATGCAGTCTGGAGGGCGTCTGGAAAAGAGCTGGGCTCTCTGGGGAAGCGCTGGTGGGGCTATCCCCTATGAATGAACCCTGCGTTTGTGAACTGAAGCGCTTCTCTTCGTCCATCAGATGTTCTTTGGCTTGTTCGTAATTACGTGCGTCCCCCGAAGCACGTCCTTTTGGGAGAGGAGTAAATCGCTGGCCTTTGCGAAACTTTGCACGCCTGTTCTTGAACCACACCTAGAAAAGCACAAAACTGTAGCATCATGACAAATTAACATTATCTCAGGCAGTTGGGCAAGAAAAGCCCTTCCATAGGCAACCTTTCATAAATGCTGAATTAGCTCAAACCAAAAAGTACAGACTGCAATGAGCAAATCTGTCACTAATGTCGGTATCTAAGAACATCTGAAAGAACAAAAGAACGCCAATTACAAAATTCGCCGCGGTTGGTTTAGTGGATATCAAACCTGGATGCGCGCTTCTGGGAGATTGATGCAGATTGCCAGTCTCTCTCTCATGCTCACGTCGGGATACTGGGTTTGCTGGAAGGCTTTCTCCAGCGCGTGCAATTGTGATACAGTGAAGGCGGTGCGGCTCCGACGCTGTTTCTGCTGGTTCCCATAGCGCGCCTCCAGTATAAGCTCTACACAGATATTTTTGTAATTTCTTGAACAGTTTTTTGTATGATGTTAAACAAAACGAGAAACATCAATTCCTAAAGACGGACTTCTTATCTAAAATTACAGTGTGGCAGTTGGTAGAAAATTCCTTAATTTAAAACGCGACTTGCATATATATATATATACCTGCAAGGCGCTCCGCTACCGTGAAGGTTTGGATGGGCTGTGAACTGCGTGCTGTTTGAACCTGGTATTGTTCTGCCATCTCGTGGTGGAAGTCATAAAATAGCGAGTTCACGCGGGGAGTGGAGTACATTCCATTACCACTACCAGGTCCGCAGAAATACAAGGAGTTCATCTTTGCTGTGAAAACAAATTAAATACATTATCTCAAATAGATATTCATAGTCACTGAGCAGAAAGGAGGCGATACGTGGAACAAAAATAAAACACTTAAGTTTGCAAGGTTATTGGATTACTCTGTTGAATTATGAAGAGCTGTTTGATGTGACTGTTAGTTAAGAAAAGCAGCATCTTGCTCAAATCTTATAGCGACAGAAAATACGCATGCGTAATCACCGATTTTGCATTAATTTAGGGACCATTTTTGTTTAAAGAAACCAATACTACTGGGACTTTACCTGCAGACTTGAGAAAATCCCTGATATTATCGCTCCGATTCAGGAGAGTCCTGTATTAGTTAGTCATGCAAGGTCCCTGTGCATGCCCGGCGTTTGTCAAGCTTGGGGATACTCTCCAAACCCTGGTCTCACGCGCAACTATTTAAGAAGCATTAACCCCAGCGTCTCTCAGCCATTAGCCAATAGAAAGAAAGGTATTAGCCTGGATTAAGTAGGATGAGGGAGAAGAAGGGGGTCTGGGGACTCAAGTTTTTTGAAACTATTGAACTTGAGAGATTTACGCAAAGGATCTCCCTTCAGTGAGCGAGTATTTCGCTTTCCCTGTTAAAACAATTAAAACAATGCGGTCCGCTAATCTCTGGGACTAGCAGATTGAAATAACACCCTTTGAATATCAGTTCCCCTTTTCATGCCGCACTTTGTGTTTTAACTCCACGGGGGTGCTTGCTTCCTTTGTTTTGCGAACGGACCCCATATATTACCTGTCATAAACTGCAGTTGAGGATGAAATGGACTGCGAAAGTTGCATCAGTAAGATAGAAACAGCAATGAACGTCCGTTCATGCTTGTGGTGTGACTGCGGCCTGTCATTGCTCACCTTTGCAGTGTGGTATCTGTTAAACTCTTAACAGCCTCAAATCAGTTCATCGTCGGTAAAGATGTAGCGGCTACAGGCCGTGCGGTTTTAAAGATGTAAATTCTGCTCAAGCCTGGTGGAACCGGTCAAGAAAGACGACGCATGCAGAGAATCAGATTATGTTTCCCACGAGTATCGGCGGAGTGATTCACCCCCTCCACCACCCCCACCCCCAGCTCGGAGGGCATCACTGGAACCAAAAACAGCGGACGAATACGGGAACAGGCCGGGGCAGACGACTGGAGAAAAGAAACACATAGCGCATATTACTCTTGCTTTTCTATCGACTGTGGAAGTTAATGGAATTCCAGTCTTTTTAAGATGTTCACAAATACTTGATATGCTGTAAATCTGTGACTCCATGGGGAAATCTGAACACCATCCTAGTGTTCTACGCCTAGACTCACCGCCAAAATATGGAAGAGACAGTGATTCTCCGGACTGAGGAAAATTGGACGGAGCTTCAGTATAACGGTTCAAAACGTGCTTCGGACAGTACAGCAAGCTGTAGGTACGGTCTGCCTTCCACATTCACTGATTACACTGGAAAAAGTTCCTGTGGAATTAATTTAATCGTTCCTTGAAGAAAGCACAAAATCATAGCTGTCAAGACGAACTTCTAAGTAACTTAACAAGGGTGGGAGTGTCATAGATCTCTAAGAACAGGCATATATGTTAATATGGAAAGATACCTTGAGTATATCTGGCTGACGTGAAATGTAAAGGAGGAGATTTAGAAGAATGTAGAACTTAAGCCAAAACAAAAAAAACACAAAAAAACAATTAAGAACCAGAAATGATCACATTGTCAGTAAGAACATTACTGTCTGATTTTTTTTTTTTTTTAAAGAGCGTTAATTGTTACACTTTTTTTTTTTTTTACCTCCAAGCATTTGGTGTTTATTTGGTAAAGTTTATTAAGACTTTTTTCATTTTTTCAGATGCAGTTAATAGGAAGTTCATTAATCTGAACTGGTTTGGGAAGCTGATATATGTTTGCTTCTCACATGTCCATGTGCATCTGCTTGTTGAACGCTGTGTAGCGTCTGATATTTCCAGTACAGATCTCATATGGGTCTCATATGGATCTCATATGGGTCTCATAAGTAATTTTAGCCAAACCTTTTTATTAGGCCACAACAGAACACCCAGTGTGAACATTTAGAACATTTTCTCATTTTTGTTTTCTCTTCTTCAGTTCTATTAGTTATAATGTTGTTGAAGATGATAATTAACACCCCCTGGGTTTTTTAAGTAGATTTTATATCTCCCTTATAAAATAAATATTTGCACACTTAACTGTGTTCAAAATGTGTGAATGTGGTTCCTCCATATTTAAGCATTTCTCCTCCACTCCTGCACCCCCACCCCCCCTTTGTGATGTTCTTGGCTGTCAGGCTATATTAGTGTCTGCTTAAAATAAGTCATTTAGAAGAGCTTCAGGGGCACAGGCCTTGAACCCCATTTAAAGCTCCCAGCTCAGAAGCCTTTGTCTCCTCAGCCTGTGGGATTAGCGGAGATTTGCTGCTAAGAAAAAAAAGTAGTTATTTCATGGCACTTTCATGATGAAACCTGGCTAAAGCTGTGTTGGCTGGGAGGATTAAGGCAGCACAAAGAGGCTGGTTGTGTGTGACCCCTCCCTCGAACCACAGCCCCTGTGCTTTGCTCATTCCAGATCTCCAGCCCTTCCCTGTCCCACCTCCTCTTCTCTCCTCTCATGTCCATTCTCCCTCCTCCTCCACCATAACATCCTAGTGCCGACAGATGTAGCTTCAAGTTTCTACCTACTGCACTGAGCTGCTCCAACATGGTTCAGTTGTTTCTCGACCCACACAGCCCTTTACAGGAGACCAGAAGGGAGGTGGTTCCCCAGTCCAAAACTGTCAAAAAAAAAATTATCACTTTTAAACTTTCCACTTGTTTATTTACATTTGTCTAACTGGATGTAACCCTCTTAACTCATCGTAGGGTAGAGCATAGGATAAGCTTTGGGCATTATGGAATTCTCTCCTGCAGGTTAAAAGGCTTAAATGGGGTATCTCCTGCAGGTTAAAAGGCTTAAATGGGGTATCTCCTGCAGGTTAAAAGGCTTAAATGGGGTATCTCCTGCAGGTTAAAAGGCTTAAATGGGGTATCTCCTGCACTAGAATATCTACTTACACAAGCAGACTTAGCCATTTTAACAGCACAGAACAATCCTGATAAGACTCCTCATCACAGAGTATAAGATCCACCAAATTAAGACTCAAAGAGAGTCTTTGAAAAAAGAGAGACTCAAACAGACACATGACACAGATCACATAGACACACAATCTGTCTTGTTCAGCTGTAGAGCCCATGCTGTTGTTCCAAGCTGTATCTCACAATTATATCAACCATAAAGGACTCCTCAGTCAGGCACTATATATACACGTAGAAAACCTAATGTGCAGAGTTTTATGGATTGAAGAGCTGGTATGAATTTTCTAGAAGAGTTAGCAGAACTGTCTGATGTTAAGTTGCAACTGCAGAAGGTTTCCCTGCACTCATGTTATAGCTTTGGAAACAAGAGTAAACCTTCTATCAGCAAGACCCTATCCTCCATCTGAAAACACACTATCCTCCATCTGAAAACACACTATACTCCATCTGAAAACACACTATACTCCACCTGAAAGGTTTTTAATGTTCCTTGGATTGTACTTGGATTGTATAAAAACTACAGGGGGTGGTGAGGGGTTCATCTAGTCTTTTGAAAGGCACCATAAAGGTTTTTGTTTACAGCGGCTGTTCAACAGATGTTTACGTTAGTGAGCAGATCATGCCCCCGCTTTCTTTCTGTAATTACTTATCAATAGTTGAAACTTGTATTGACAAGTGGCTGTCAAGGGGAGAGCTTTGTATCTGTCAGTTAACTATAGAAGAGCTGCTTAACCAAGAGGCCCCTGCACACGCTGGATCGATCAGGCCATCTCACAATTGAGAGGCATGGGGCTGTCAGAGGGGCAAAGACGTCCTCGCTGGGGGGATCGATGGGGCCGGGTGGCCTTTGACCCGGCACAGCGAGGGATCTGGGCCCTGCAATCCAGCCACCCTGTCAAAGCCCCTGTGATATGACAGAGAAATGCACAAAAGTGTCTCTTAAAAAAGAAAGAGACTCCACACACACACACACGCGCGCGCGTCCAATTGAAACGGTGACTACATGCACATAAAACTAAAAGTAACCCAGCAGACAACCGAGACCTTTTTCTTGAACTCCAGCAATTCTCCTGACATACAGCACATTCACAAAACCGACAGGTGTTATAATCCAAAATGATAAGTGAGATTTGCTGTTTTTGTGTGGCGCAGCCTTTCACACACCCCAGAGCTTAATCAAATTGTTTCAGATTTTTGACATCCATATTTTTGTTCAAAGAGAAAAGGGGGATGTTGGAAGTTAGAAGTAGAAGTAAAGAGTGGATCAGAGCACAAAAGACCAGAGCAGGACAGCAAAGAGTCAAACCTGTCAAAGTTAACAGGGGCGCAGGTGCATTTAAACATTACACATCCAAATGGACTAGAAGCATCTGGACAGCAAATAGCATGTTGGACACCTTCCCTTTGTGTTTCAAACTGAAAATGCCTTTTGTTATTCCACACACACACACATGTATGTATGTATATGTGTATATATAATCACAGTAAAAACAAAACTAAACTGAGTGCATTCAGCACTTGGATTCTGCTGCACATCTTGAGACTGGGATTAAGCAGAACGAAGTGTTGCTCACCAACCACTGACATTCTGTGCTGACGCAGAACAATTTTACTCCTTCAGATTACAGCCTTGGACTTTGCCTAGTTGAGGGGTTCCTTCAGCACCCTCCTGGCCAAAGCAAGTGCAAGTCTAAATGAGGCCACCCCCACCCCTCGGCCCCGGGGCCCGTCTGCTTGAGTGGCAGATCAATATTGGAAATGAACTGAGGATCAGTGTCCTAATTGAGCAGAAGTTTACACAAAGTAGGACGGAATTAATACCCAACCTGCAATGAGGGACCAGGGACTAGACAGCCACCACTTAAACATATACACTGATCGGTAAACATGTACACTGATCAGTAAAATAAAACGCAGTAAAAGAAACACCACATGAAATGTGAGCATCTTGTCGTTTGTTGTCCTTTTCCTTGTTTGCCAATGAAGTAAACAGAAACAAATGAAGTAAACAGAATAAACAACAAATGAAATGCATCTTCACAACAGACTACACGGTGTATATCATAACAGATAGTGGATCAGAGGGTCGTCTCCAAGGAAGTGGGTCACGGCCGTCTCTTCCCAGCATGGAGTCGCCCCCCCCCCCAGCCAACAGCCAGAGGTGATCAGAGGGGGTGCTGTGATCGAAGCCAATAATGAAAAACTCTTAAGCTCCTCCATCCCCAAATCTCTAAGTCGTGCTGTAAATGGCCAGAAAGCCTCCCTCCTCCCACACACAGCAGCATTGTGGGAGTATTGATCCCACGGCGCCAAGTTCTTTTAATACCTGGCGTCTGCAGACAGGCCGCCCTCATGGGCAGTGTCGGGTGGGGCCCCACCAGGATAAACAAGGGGCCTGGGGAGAGGGGCCACACAATGGTGCTCGCTCTTGCCCTCCCTGGCCCTATTCTGTTCTGTTTTGTTTTCCAACAAAACAGCTGCTGGTTTCAAAGAAGGGCCCTGGGCAGGCATCTGCCTGCTGGCACAGGGAACAGCACAGACACACAGGCATGAAGTTGGG
The DNA here is from genome assembly GCA_025802075.1 of Tenebrosternarchus preto. Classification (NCBI taxonomy): domain Eukaryota; kingdom Metazoa; phylum Chordata; class Actinopteri; order Gymnotiformes; family Apteronotidae; genus Tenebrosternarchus; species Tenebrosternarchus preto. The sequence continues at coordinate 11,017,572 of JAOYMR010000021.1, forward strand.
AGAGACAGAAGACCAGCGGACGAGAAACAACAGTAGTTACTTCAAGGAGTCACAAAGACACACGTTCAGGGAAGGACGTGCTACAAGTTCCCTTTTTTTAGAAGGAGAGTTAACAAAAAGCATCAAGAGTCTCCAATTATATGGTAGAGGAAAAAATAGAGTAAATGAATATGACTTAAATTATTTAATAGAAAACAAAATTAGATACAAAACAGCTTTGATACAGCATATTTACAGCCCATGGTGTTTGTGTTAAACCATGATATAATACAACATACTGTCTTACAGAAACAGTGAACAGAAAGATAATGTTGGTCTTAGTTGTGGATGAACAGTGACTTTAGTGAGTTATTTCTCCTGCAGGCATACGAGTGTGTGTGTGTATGTGTGTGTGTGTGTGTTAAACTAGCCACATCAGTCACATGTGAATCATAGGCTGTGGTTGTCTAACAAAACAGAAAAATCTAAATTAGGTGTCTCTCTTTTGGCTGAACGCTGGAATTTCTTCATACTAACCTAAACAAACAAAACTGGACAACCTGGTCGTGTGGAGCGCGTCTCTCCGTCACCACTCGGGAGGTTTGTAAACCTGGTCGTGTGGAGCGCGTCTCTCCGTCACCACTCGGGAGGTTTGTAAACAGGATGGAACACTACTTGTACTACGTGCAGTACAGCAATGACTGATTGCATTCAGCCTTACAGTCAGGAAAAGCTCAGAGGATCTGAACAAACCACAGGGACAAAAAACAACAAACAAAAACAAACAAACACCTCATACAGTGATGCAACTAGCTACACGAGTCAGTAAATGTAATCCGGTAGACTGTTCCCTACAGTGGTATAAAGTCATCACTAAACATTATAGTAGTTAATAGATTTGTGGATTTAATACTGTAACAAATTAAGTCAAGTCTCCTCTTTCTGTAACACCACGGCACAGGCACTTCAGCAACCTGGTTTCATTTCCTGCACTGTACAGTAGGGGATGGGGATGGGGGTGGGGGGGATGTACATCCACCCCAGGAGGGCTGAAGATGAGGTGAGGTCTCCACCCAGGTCTGCTTGGACCAGAATCAGGCCCCTCTGATCCACATGATGACATTGTTAGAACTGCTCTGCAAACGGTGTGGTGGGTGTTGTTTTGTTTTTGTTTTGGGTTTTTTTTTGTAAAAGGTATGGAGTAGCACAGACGTTCATAAATAATCCATTTAGTCAACAAAAGCACAATCTTTTGACTGCAAGTCATACCCTTTTACAATCTTGTTTCAAGATAGAATGCACTGAGAGAGACCGCCTGAAGAGGGTGCTGTTGGAGAAAGCAGGCATTGAAATGCATTGCGTGGCCCCCCCCCTCCCATTTAGGTAGATGCATCGTTATCCCTTTCTGTCTTTGCTTGTTCTTATTGTTCTTTGTCTCCTCTCACTGTTCCATTAAGGTGGGACTCCAGGGTTAAATCAGACTCAGCTCAGCCTTTACTCAGCCTGCCTTCAACCTTCACACACCCTTCAACTCTTCACCCTTCATCAGCCTCTCTCTCTCCCTCTCCCTCTCTCTCTCTCCATACACACTGACACACTGAGGTCAGAGGTCATCTCTTGACCTTTGCATCCTCTTTGATCTTCCACACCATAAGCTCCATGCAAGCAGCAGCATCCTCACTGGAGTCGTGACCCTCCACTGGAGAGAAGGAGGGAGAAAAAGTATGAGAGTCTTACACAGTGCGCGCGCGCACACACACACACACACACACACACACACACACACGTGTGTTGGAGAGGGTTTGGTTGGAGTATTTTCCTCACCGTTGTCCTGGATGATGCGCTTAAGGTAGTCGGCCATGATGTTGCGCAGCGCACGCTTGTAGGGCAAACCCAGACGGTGCGGGAAGATCAGCGCCGTGTCCACCACCGTGCTGTGTAACAGCTGGGGAGGGGGGGTGGCCACAGAGTCAGCACTCACACAGCAAGACGGAGCATGGGCAAATCACGCGTGTGTGTGTGTGCGTGTGTTTTACCTTAAGGGCAAAGAGGTCGCTCTCTAGGCTGTGGCCAATCAGAATTGTCTCTGCATTGAACATGTTCAGTAGCACGGCCTGAACATCTCGCAGCTTTATTGTAGCGTTCTCCAGATCCTCCTCTGTGACACCTGAGAACCTGGATTAACACACACACACACACACACACACACACACACACACACACACACACACACACGTACTTGCTGGAATACGCATGAACACATGCATAATCTACTATACAGTATAGACCTCAACACCCAGTGTTGTATGTGTAGTTGAATGGTACCGTGTGTTGTAGTCCACCACTGTGCTCTCTGGCTTCACAAATGTGTCATAAACCACTTTGAGATTGGAGTCGATGACCGTAACCCTGGTCAGCTCTAAGCCCTGCTTTGTGTAGCACTAAAGAGGAAGAAACAACAACAACAACAAGATTTTTGTGGACCATGTGCGCTATATGTCACCTAACAAACCACTGTGTGTGTGTGTGTGTTTGTGTGCTATACGTCACCTAACAAACCACTGTGTGTGTGTGTGTGTGCTATACGTCACCTAACAAACCACTGTGTGTGTGTGTGTGTGCTATATGTCACCTAACAAACCACTGTGTGTGTGTGTGTGTGTGTGTGTGTGTGTGTGCTATACGTCACCTAACAAACCACTGTGTGTGTGTGTGTGTGTGTGTCCTCACCAATTCAGTCTAACAGGGTATCTGCACATTTTTAAATCTCAAATTTAATGACTTTTAAGACCTTTTTAATACCTCTCACAAGAAAAAAT
>JAOYMR010000021.1:11021912-11035211 GCA_025802075.1 Tenebrosternarchus preto
AGGTTCTGGTTACAGACTGTAAGAATGTGTATTTTAGGGTGGAGCTTGGCCTACTGGTGGAGGGGGAGGCAGGTTCTGGTTACAGACTGTAAGAATGTGTATTTTAGGGTGGAGCTTGGCCTACTGGTGGAGGGGGAGGCAGGTTCTACGTTCCTGTTGCGCAGTTTCTTCAGTGTGTTCACAGCGACATTCAAGTAGATGTTTTTACTGTTACTCCGTTCATACACCAGTTTCTCCTCATCCAGGGCCTGGGAACACACACACACACACACACACACACACACACAGTTTTCTTTAATGAGCAAAAGACAATGCAGATCAATCATGAAATCAAATGAAAACCAGACAAGAATGATTACCATGCACTAAATGAAGGAAATGAAATGAAGGAAAGATTTTTTAATAATAAATGTTTGAAAATTTGTACCTTTTCTGAAGTATAAAAAAACTATATGATAGACAAATCAATACAAGGTTGTTTCTGCAAAGTGCTAAAACGCACAATGACGATCACAGCAAACACTAGTACTACATGCATTAGTAGTATTTATGTCTGTTTTTATATCAAACACTAGTAGTATTTATGTGTGTTTTTATATCAAACACTAGTATTACATGCATTAGTAGTATTTATGTGTTTTATATCAAATACTAGTATTACATGCATTAGTAGTATCTGAGCATTATATTGCGAGACATTTTTTTTTTAACTGGTCAAATTTAGAAACATTCTAGATTCTCAAACTGTGCCAGTTGCGAGAGTGAGGCATCCATGTGGAAGACGCACCATATGGAACGCAGTCTCCTCTGAGGGGCAGAACTTCACACACTCGTCGATGAAGACGTTGAGGTAGCGCTGGCGCACGTTAGTGGGCACTTTCGCTCCAAACTCGGCGGGGATCACGGGACGCTTCATAGAGGAGCTCTGTGTTCAGATCAGGAAAGGCCAGAATCACACACGCACGCACGCACGCACGCACGCACGCACACACACACACACTCTGCCTAAGAGCAATGAACCATGGGAGTCTTTTCTAAGCATTAAAATGTAAATTGTTTACAGTCAGTGAAGATTTTACTCTTAGCTGAATCTTAACGTGTGGACGCCCAGAACAATCTGAGTAATGACACTGATTTGTTGCGTAGCAGCATCTGATTGTACAGGGCAGTTGTGACTCTGTGAGCAGACAGAGCAGTGGTGCTGAGACCTTGAGAGTCGGTGTGTGCGCTACTCTCTTCTGCACCGTAGTGAAGGTGGTTTTGGACAGCATGGTAGCAGACGTGTGGGCTTTTACCCACACAGGATCTGATACTGCACTGTTGGACTGTAACACTCCCCGGACAGACTGTTGAACCTCGGACAAACCTGTGGCGCACACACACACACACACGCACACACACACACACATGCACGCACGCACCAACGCACGCACCAACACGCACGCACGCACCAACACGCACGCACGCACCAACACGCACGCACCAACGCACGCACGCACGCACGCACCAACGCACGCACGCACGAGCACGCACGCACGCACGAGCACGCACACACCAACACGCACGAACGAGCACGCACGCACGCACCAACACGCACGCATGCACGCATGCACGCACCAACACGCACAAATAATTGTGTAGTCAGTAAGCATTTCATTTTCTTTCAAACCACTGGAGAAAAAAAAATACAAAATTGATGATTGTTACTATTATTACTACTAATCTGGACCAGGAAAGATTGATGATTGTTACTATTATTACTACTAATCTGGACCAGGAAAGATTGATGATTGTTACTATCATTACTACTAATCTGGACCAGGAAAGATTGATGATTGTTACTATTATTACTACTAATCTGGACCAGGAAAGATTTCTATGCAGAATAAATGCATTTCATTAAGATTTCTGTACCCGGTTTTGTGGAGATTAAGGCTGGGTTCGGGCGGTGCATAACCCTTCGTTTTTCCCCAGGGAAGGCGGAGCTGGGGGCGGGGCTGGCACCCGAGGCCACGGCCGCACTCTTGGCTGCTGCGGCGAGCTCTGCGGCCTGTTGCCGGGCAATCTGCATGCGCCGGTAACACATCTCCTGCGCAGTCAGCCTCCTCTGTGGCTGTGGTAACGTGTTCAGCGAGGTCTCCGCCTGGGCAAGTTTCAGACAACCAATCAATGAGCACGCTTTGGTCCTCAAAGTTATCCAGCTTTTCAGTAATACATTCAGTTTTGTGTAAGTGTTGACAAACTTTGGTAGGACTAAAAGTTCATTCCTTTCTGGAAACATGATGGCTTTGTATTATCCAAGGAAGAACCTTCACTGCTTTTGCTACCCTCTTTTAAATATTTGGGGCTTAACTGGACGGTGAATGGGGCAGTTCTGAGTGACACTCCTGCAGCGAAGGCTGGTGGGAGCAGAGCTCTGCTGGGAGGAGCTGCCATGGGTGTAAGCAGAGAACATCACACTCACAGTTCCTTTGGCTTTGAAATGTGAAACTCTCTTCTTCTGGCCAGGGAAGAGTGTGGTTAAAGTGCTCTCTGTGCTCTCATCATCTTCCCCCTCCTCCTTAGGTGGCTGACACACACACACACACACACACACACACACACACACACAGTAAGAACAAAACTGAAACCTCCACAAGGCAGCAAAAGCCAAGCAAAACTTCCCTTCAGTATTTCAAATTTCAGTTCAGTGGCCTTCACTGAGTCGCATAATAAGCCAGTAGATCCATGCCTCCACCTGGCCAACACCTGCAGGCCCGTCTGCCAAATTAGGTGATGACAGTGGAGCACAGGTGATAAAATCAACTACAGCCACAGAAGTGCATCCGTGACCAAAGCCCTGACAGCGACTGCTGTACCTGTTTAGCTTGCCTGCCTTTAGCTTCCGTTTTAACGTCTTTGGACTCGTTAAAGATTCGCAGGCACTCCTCCATGGGATCGGAGTCGTAGTCAGCATCCACCTGCAGGGCGGAGTAGTCCACATACGCGCCCTCACCCTCCTCATCCTCCCCTTCGCATTCAGCCCCGTTTTCTCCCTCTGATGAAGAGGCTGCGACGTCAGAACCTTTACTGCTATTGTTGACGAGACCACCTCGTTTGAAAGCAGAGGCGGACTTCCTCACAATGCGATCATCCTCCTCCTCCTCGTCCTCCCCCTCCGGGCTCTCATCTCCGAAGAGGTCGGCGTGACTCAGGGAGAGTGGCATGGTCTTCTTGTCTTTCGCTTCTCCCTCCTCCAGGGATGTGCTGCTTTTCCTGTCTTTTCTGCTGGCACCACTTCCCTGTTTGGCTTTCTCTCGTCCACCACTCTCCAGCTTGCCGTTCTTTGGCTCTCTGCACTTGCCAGACTCTTTCCTGCTTTGATCTTTCTTGTCCGTCTTCACCTTCTTGACATCTGCGCTCCCTCGCTCCCCATCTCCTCGAACCTTCTCCATCTTCTTGCTCTTTCCCTCTTTTCCATCTTTGCCCAGCCTCTCGGAGCTCCTCTCTTTGGGTCTGAACTTCTCGTCCATGGTCTTTCCGTGGTTCTTCTCCTTTTTCACACTCTCCTGACTCGGTTTCTTCGAGGGCTTCTCCGTTGGCTTCTCTGTTCCACCGTTTCCTTTGTTCGCTCTGGAGCTGCCACTCTTCTTCCCAGACTCCTTGTTCTCTTTCTTCTGCTTTTCAGACTGTCTGCTCTTCGTTTGGCTGCTGTGCCCTCCAGCCTTTCTGTCGAGTGGCTTCCCGTTCTTTCTCTGCTTGGCCTCTGAAGGCTCTAGGTCTTCAGACTCCGTGCTGTCGGCCGGCCGCCTGCCCGCCCTCCCTCCAGCCGCTCCAGCTTCCTTTCTCCCGGGCTCCTCCACATCAGTCGCGCTGCTCTTCCTCCGCTGCAGGCGGCTCACGGGTGTCGGCCGGTACTCTGTTCCTGAACTTTCCCCGTCTGACTCCGTGAAACTGGCCGTGTACTTCGGCCGCTCGGGCGCTGCCGGCCGTGCCTTCTTGGGCGTGGGCACGTATTCCTCGTCTGCTCCGTGCTGCTCGCACGCACCCTGAAGAGCCCTCTTCCTTCCGTCCCCTTCCGCCACCATGCCAGCTACCTCTTTCCCACTCTTACTTACTGGCTTTGCGGAGAAGTTGGACAGTGGATCATACTCCATGTCCGTGGAAGGTCTGGAATTGTCGAGCATGTATTTACACTTGGGGGTGGTAGGGGGGAGTCTAGACGTTAAAGCAGGCATGGCTTTCTTCAGTCCTGGTTTAGAGACCACTGTAGGCACGTACTCCATGGAATTAGCAGGGATGCTGCTGGTCTCAGAGTCCAGGGTGTATTTACTGGACCGAGGGGTGGGGTTGTAGTCACCAGCCTGGCACATCTGGTAACTACCCGGATCGTAAGCGTTATGGGACGAAGCAGCAGAGCTCGTCTGCCTCTTGTAACCTGCTTTAGCAGAGCCACTGCCTGGCTCATACACCTGGTCCCCCATCTGAGAGAGCTTCCTCTTGTCCTTCTCCATTTCGCTCCGGACAGCCTCGATGGCCCGGTTGACCAGCTCCAACTCCATGGCCCCCAAATCCACAGCTGGTCCTGCAGACGGATCTGATGAAGACTTCGCATCGTGATGCCCTGCAGGTCTAGCCACCTCAGGGCTGAACGGATCATAGCCTTGGTCTGCAGGAAGTGATCAAATAAATGCATAAATTAGTCTTTTTATTACTTTCTACAGTGAGGTTTACAAATGCAATTATCAGCTTTACATCTCAACAGGATATGTTAACCGACATGTCCGGTTCCAGCAAGGAAATCTGCATGCAATTTAGCCAAAAAAAAAAAAAAAAGATTTATTAAATGGACACGCAAACAGATCTTGTTACAGAGCAGTACACACATTCTTCCCTTAGTCACATGTGCACTAGGCTCACTAACTCTAGCCCTCAGAATAGGTCTGCTTATCTAGTATCAGTCGTCTCTGGTCCTTCCATTCAACATTAACAGAAATTAGGACCTTAAAGAAAAAAAGAATACATTTGACATGATGGCCAAGACACAGCCGACTTGGATCAAAGCAAAAGCTGAACCTTCTTTAACAGCAAGGACAACTACTCAGAAAGTCAGTCATTTTAGAGATGCTGTCTGTACTACGTTTGGTTTAGGTAAAGGTGCAGGTATAGTCAAGAATCGCAAACTAGCATTACCCATAGCTATAATGAATAGTTCACGCTACACGCGCAAAAAATTACATTCGATTAAGTTACCTGGCTATTAGGAGAGCGGGAAAAAGTTAAGTGTATATGATCATTATAAGAATATATGTTTACAGAACAAGTGAAAAGAAGTGAAAGAAGCTCAGTTACAGGTAACGCAGCTACCGGTCCGGTCTCGTTTTAGTCATCGGAATATTATAAACAAACATCAAAGGAACCACACGAAGTAACAAAATATATGAGCGGTTGGATTCATGTTCTGGATATAAAAGCGTTTGGGATAAACACACAAAAAAAATCACAAAACGCTACCAGTCGAACTGAGATAACAGTATTAGACTGATGGATTAACACAAAAATGAGCTATTATCGGCATCACGTTTATATCAAAGTGCATACACCAGAATCAATCAAATTTCAGCTGTTAAGGTCGCTAGCAAGCAGACTAGCTAGCTTTCACTTAATCACAGATGAGTGCAGGAAAATGTCATTCACCGTTTGAGTTGGCAAAAGCCTCTTTTGTGTTTCTAATGTCATACGGTCCACCACCAGACGCCCGTCTTTGTTTGCTGTGTCTGAAGTGACAGTAAGGTCTGTTACACCCGAGTCCCCCGTTACTACTTTCAGTATAAAACGGACAATCAATCCCACGGAAGAATCCGGTGGATCTCAACATTGTCACGCCAAAACCTTTTCATAACCACAATCAACCGAAGCAGTCGTATCTGGGCTTAAATGATGAGCTCTTATACTTTGAGATCTTTATCTTTTAACGACCCGTCTATTGCCACTTTCTTTCTCTCGGACAACAAAGCTCCCTACTACGACGCCATATTGCACTGCCAAAACGGGAAGGCCCCGAGCGTCGCATTCCCTACGTCACATAGTACGCCAACTCGCTCGCCTGCATGAAGGAAATGGTAGGATGCGTGTTGTATCAGGCTCCTTCTAAGTTTCTAACGCTGGTACAGTAACATTGAAGTTACAGGTGTGGGTAGCCCCGTCTTGCCTCATTAATCCTGTGTGCCGAAACAGCATAATGGTGGAACAGGCACGTGAGACGCTCGTGTGTGTATACGTCTGAATTACAGTGAACCCAGGCGTGCATCACACGTTCTCTCCCGTTTCTTCAGGGATCTGAGAACTTGCTCCGACTCCAGTTGTTCCATGTTCACAAAAACACCACACACAAACTTTATTGCAAGGCATAGGTTTCCATGCCAAATAAGGCGTACAAAATGGCAAGCTTTGAGATTCATTTGCTTAGTATGGGGAAAGCAGAAATGGGATGGTTTAACTTTTGTATTTTGCACACTAGACTTTCCAAACATTCAGGTTCTTGAGCGTAGACCGGGCAATCCGGTTTCATATTTAATCTGCGACAACTCGAATACATTGCATTTCATAGAAGTATTTAGTCATGGGTTACATTTTGATGCAGATCACATGCATATGAATTTCCGCAAAGGTCTGGTCCATTTTCCAGAAGGTACACTCGCATCATAGGTTGGGACTATTCCTCTATTTAAACTAACCGCAACCCCTCCAAGACAAAACCAAAACCAGTTAAATTATGGGTTACTTAAGGAAAGTATTTCTACACAGTGTTTAAACAGGCCAATGTTACATAACACGGTTAGGCCTTACTTTCGCTGCTCTGTTGGTAAGGATTTATGCCTACCATAATCGATTATTTGCCGCTCTCTGACGGTAGAATTGCCCTTCAAGCTTTAGGCGTACGCAAAAAGGCCAGTAAAATACCAACATAATTAGACTTTCCCAGGAACCGGCCATCGTGAGATTAAAATTCGTGCTCATGTGACATCCTTTTCAGTTTAGCTAAATCCGACGTTTCTAAAAGGTCTTCTTTTTTATAAAGTTCTACGCACCTGTAACAATTAACTATATAATTACTAAGGGTGTGTCCAACGGAGTAATGCAACATGTGATTGGTTAACTATTTGCAAAACAGCAGCGGTCTGATGATTATTGTATATTGAGGATTCTTGTAGCTCACTTATTGAAGGCTTTGGTTCATATGGCGTTCATACTTCAAACGAATCACCCCAGAGCTCGTTTAGAAACGGATCGGCAGTCTCGCTCAGGCGGTCTCGGACTGGTGCGCACCGAAAAGGAGCGTTCACACTTATTCTAACGAACACTAACTAAGCAATCACACCAGGGTTTCTTTTAGTCGAACCACAGCTGACAATAGTGAATATAACCTAAATGTAGTGATGGGCGGTCGTAAAATATTCGATGCACTGGAACATTGAAATCAGAGATGAGAGAAGAGTGACATCTGGTGGCTAGAAAAAATGACTGCGAACCGTATTAATGCTCTGTGGTCTTACAGTTCAACTCGTGTTGTGATCCGCTGAAAATCATGTTTCATTATTAACATGCTGCAATAAATGCTTGAAATGTTGTCATTAACGATTGTAGAATGTATAAGGCCTACGGAAAATAAATATAAGTCAACCACTCATCTGTGAATCAGGAAACCATGATTTTATAGGGAATATGAGAGGTATATATGAAAATATGATTTGAGAGAACATATTGCTGGGGAATAGTGACGGTGGAATTGAATTGCTTGTGGTTAACTGGGAACAGAACATAATACAGAAGAGGTGTTGGTGTTCAGTTCAACAAATGGAGCCCAAACGAACAGTTTGCTGACAAAATATTTATGTAAGAATAAAAGATTCTCCTCAGTGTTGGGTTTAAGTCTGTTTCTTCTCTGGTTCACGAGTTCACCAGCCTTTGAGAAAACTCTCACATGGCACAGATGAGGCTGGGGTGCAAATGTACTGTAGAGCAAACCTGAAACAGGTGAGGATAAACTGCTTGTGTGCAGCCCAGTACCTCAGAGGATCATCTAACCTTGGCAGGTTTTCATCTCATAAATACCTACAGTAACAGTAGGAAAATACAATAAATATATTTACAAAATAAAAAGTATTGTATTTCAGCAGAAAAAATCAGTAATACATATATTTTACCTCTGCACCTCAATAGCACTTGAGGTTGCACTAGGAGCTCACGGACAGATTCCTGTGGCACATTCTCTTGAGAGCCTTTGCGCTGCTTAATGGAATGACTGTAGAGCCAGAGACCCTTTTCTCTTCATATAATTCCACTGTAGCTTGATGCAGTGGCCAGAACTGGATAGGAACTCCACAGAACTGGATGTTCAGCACCTTCTGACTGGATCTTCATCCACCCCAGCAAAACCACAATCAAATTCACTGATGACATAATTGTTAATCTCAGACAATGATGAAACAGCCAACAGGAACAAGGTGGAACAGAGGTGAATGGTGAAGGGATAACGGCCCAGTCTTAACACCTCAAAGACAAAAGGAGCTCATTGTAGACTTCAGGAGGGCTAACAAAGCAGACCTCTTCCCCATCTGCATATTTACAGATGCAGTGGAGAAACCTCCTAGCGAACTACTGCTGTACGACTGGGCTCGTCTTCTCCAGCTATTTATTTGGCACTTGCTAGCTGCAGGTGCAGAGCGGAAGAATCTGCTTTGGGTGCTTAGGACAGTTTGGTCAGTAATCAGGTGTGACCCGCAATACCTGGACAGTGTGTGCTGGACAAGTAAAGAAGAAATCCAGCAGCATCAGTAGAGACCCCAGACCCTGGACACCAGCTTTATGTGCTGCACAAAACAGTGACATGAGCACCAAACAGGAAAAAAAAGGAAACTCAGGAAACTGTAGATGAGACATGAAGACTCTGATGAGACCTCAGGAAACTGTAGATGAGACATGAAGACTCTGATGAGACCTCAGGAAACTGTAGATGAGACATGGAGACTCTGATGAGACCTCAGGAAACTGTAGATGTGGCCAAAAGTTGCTCCATATGTGTTTCATTATTCAACAATGTCTCTTGTTAAATTCCAACAGTAAAACTGCCACAGATTCTTTAGCTAATCAAGTCTTGATTTTTAGTGTTTTAAAATGTAGTGTACATGTACATTTTTATAGCATGATTAACATGTTTCAGTAAATGCAAGAATGGTCTGAGATTCAAAATAATAAAAAGAAGTATTTGACATTTGTGGGAAAAATAAGTATTTCCATTTTATTGCATGAAACAAGTATTTGATACAATAGAAAAACAGAACTTAATATTTAGTACAGAAACCTTTGCTTGCAATTACAGAAGTCAGATGTTTGCTGTAGTTCTTGATCAGGTTTGCACACACTGCAGCAAGGATTTTGGTCCACTACTCCAGATCCTTCAAGTTTTGGAGTTGTTGCCTGGCAACATTGAGTTTCAGCTCCCTCCCAAGATTTTCTGTTGGGTTCAGATCTGGCGACGGGCTAGGCCACTACAGGACCTTGAAATACTTTTTTCGGAGCCACTCCTTAGTTGCCCTGGCTGTGTTTTGGGTCATTGTCATGCTGGAAGACCTGACCTCATCTTCAATGCTCTTACTGAGGGAAGGAGGTTGGTGGCCCAAATCTTGCGATACATGACTCCATCCATCCTCCCTTCAATATGGTGCAGTCGTCCCATCCCCTTTGCAGAAAAACACCCCTAAAATGATGTTTCCACCCCCATGCTTCACGGTTAGGACAGTGTTCTTGGGGTTGTACTCATCCTTCTTCTTCCTCCAAACACGGTAAGTGGCGTTTATATGAAAAAGCTCTATTTTGGTCTCATCTGACCGCATGATCTTCTCCCATGCCTTCTCTGGATCATCCAGATTGTCATTGGTGAACTTCAAACAGGCCTGGACATGTGCTGGCTTGGGCAGGGGGACCTTGTATGCTCTGCAGGATTTTAATCCATGACGACATATCATCACAAACTAGAGTGAACGCATGATGTGGCCGGATGACAGCATCAACATCGCAGACTGCCAGATTACCCCAGGCTCTGCACCTTCATATGCACTGAAGAGTCTTAAGGCTAGATTTAAAGATTGGAACTGTGTCTGAATCTCTGACTGAAGCTGGAACACTGTTCCATAGCTGAGGGGCTTTGAAGGAGAAGGCTCTGCTTCTGACTGTAGACATGTACAGTGTAGACAACACTAGGAACTAAGAGAAATCCTGTATTCGTAGAGTGCAGCAAGTGAGGTGGGTTATAATATACAATGAGTTCATTGCGGGGCCAGACCATGCAGCGCTTTATATGTCAATAACAATTTTTAAAATCATTTCGATATATAACTGGTTGCCAGTGCTATGCTGAGAGAGCAGGACTCGTATTTTCTAGCCCTAGTTAAGGCTAGAACAGGAAGATTTGTGCTCAAAGCAAACTTTCTACTATACTAACATAGTGCAGAGTGAGTCTGGTATGTGGTGAAGTGTTGGGTATGGAATATAATAGTGTGGAATTTCCATAAGGAGTGTTTAAGATCTCAGAGTCTACAGTAATGTTGTAGCATATGAGTTAAGATCAGGCTGAGCGAGAGTCAATAAACTTGTGTTTTCCCTCTAAACTGTGTTGTTTTTTCTCTCTCATATGGATGTCCTAATTGTAATGGGGGTCAGTTTAGCTGGACTGTAGCTGAAGTTTTCCCGGCTTGTTTGTTTGTTTGGTGTAAGATAGTCAAGATCCCTATATTAAGTTTAGCAAGTTGTCTTTTTTTTTTTGGATGATCTAATAAAATTCAGTTCAGTAGATATTTGAACTAGATCACTGCTAGAATACAAGAATCATATTAGTCCTAGTATAAGTTTTATTAAACAATGATAAATATAGCAACAAATAGGTACTAGAATTTAAGTTACTCAACATTGGTAAGAGCAATGAAAGTGCAGCATCAGTGATCATTGAGATACTCTACAAATAGATGAGTCTTTAGTCTGAGATACTCTACATATAGCTGAGTCCTTAGTCTGACATACTCTACAAATAGACGAGACTTTAGTCTGAGATACTCTACATATAGCTGAGTCCTTAGTCTGACATACTCTACAAATAGATGAGACTTTAGTCTGTGTTTGAAGACTACAAGGGATTCTGCAGTCCAGACAGTCAGTGGAAGTTCATTCCACTTTGTAATGTTGTTGTTGTCTTTTATAGGTTCTTCATACAGGTCCTTATGAGTTAGTACACATCAGATTTGAGGTTTCAGCTTTAAGTCTGTTTCAAGTGGTTTACTGACCAATGTGTTCATATTTGGGCTTTACAAGTAATCACTGATAGCAGAATGCTAGATTTGTATAGAGAATAATGAGATGTGATGGCCTAATTTGAGGCTTCTGAATGTGTATTTGGATCTTTTGTCATTGTTTTGGACTTGGAGGGCTAGGTGTTTGTTTTTTGAGATTAAGGAGTACTAACTTCCTTAAAGAGATGATAAATAAAACATTGTATGATAAATATCACTTACAAAAAGCTGTGGCCACACAACTAAAACTCCATTTCATTCTTCTGTACAACTGTGTGCTGATGAATAAAAATGAATTTTGAATCTCATGAGAAAGCATTTTAGAATGCATTAAGCATTATAAAAACATGTTAATCATGCTACAAAATGCTACAAAAATGTACATGTACACAATACATTTTAAAACACTGAACATTCTGTTTCCTGTGTGTGAGGCCTCTACTGATGCTGCTGGTTTTCTTCTTTACTTGTCCAGCACACTCTGTCCAGGTGTAGTTCAATTTCAAAGTTTTATTTGACACACGAAGGTCCTGCTGCCTTCCTGGTATTCACCCTCTTGAACATGGTTGCATGTGCCAAATATGCAGCTGGAGAGGATGAGCCCAGTCGTACTACAGTAGAAGTTCACTAGGAGGTTTCTCCATTGTATCTGTAAATATGCAGATTGGGAAATGGTCGGCTTTCTTTACCCTCCTGAAGTCTACAATGAGCTCCTTTTGTCTTTGAGGTGTAAAGATTGGGCCGTTATCTCTTCACCATTCACCTAAGTGCTCCGCCTTGTTCAACATTGTCCGAGTTCAACAATTATGGTGTCAACAGTGAATTTGATTGTAGTGTTAGTAGGGCGGATGACGGGGCTGAACATCCAGTTCTGCAGGGTTTCTGTGTCCAGGGTTAGAGTAGGAGAGTGGTTTCTAATCTTTACACACTGTGGTACATCTGTGAGACGTTCCACAGAAGAGGGAAGAACCCAGACACTGGTAGGCCTGGTTGTTTACCAGTTTGTCCCTTCATCAGCAGATATTCCTCTTGTTAAAAGACGAACCTAAAACAACAAAAACAAAAACCGCACTTCAGTGAAGACCTGAACCACTGCATCTGCACACGCTGTCATGTTCACAGATGAAATGATACTGCAGCTGAAGTTTGGTATGAAAACCACAAAAGTAATTTTTTTACAGTTTGACAGGAAAATGCAAGACTTGCAGCAGTCCTACACCAACCACTGACTGATAAGTAGATGAAAGAACATCACACAGTTCATCTGTGACCACTAATTACTTTAACAAATTCACAAAAGACCAGCTCTCCCTGGTCTATGACTCTTACCGGTCCTTATTCAGCTCGTGTCTCTTATACATTTCATTTCATGACATACTCTAAACTACCAAGAAAACTAACTTAAGGTAAAGAAAAGTATTCAATTTTCTCACATTCAAAGCCTTGTGTAACTGTGTCCGCTTGTCTATGTCAGTCTATGTGAGTTTATGTCCTGATCTAGCCCAGTGAGTTTATGTCCTGATCTAGCCCTGTGAGTTTATGTCCTGATCTAGCCCTGTGAGTTTATGTCCTGATCTAGCCCTGTGAGTTTATGTCCTGATCTAGCCCTATGAGTTTATGTCCTGATCTAGCCCAGTGAGTTTATGTCCTGATCTAGCCCAGTGAGTTTATGTCCTGATCTAGCCCTGTGAGTTTATGTCCTGATCTAGCCCTGTGTTTGTTGTATTCCCTGTCTCACCCGGATTCCTTAACCTCCCCAGGTGATTTTTTCCACAATTTAAAAATAGCACATGACATGGGTAAATTTTTAGCAGTTTGATATCAATCCTTACCTTTATGTGGGACTGTATTTCTTTTTAAGATGTATGCCTATTACCACTGCTGCCACAACAACAACTACCACAGAAACTGTGATCCCAGCTATTACAGATACGGGAACTGGCTTTCCACATTCAACATCAGAAGAACTGGTTCC
>JAOYMR010000021.1:11035311-11045852 GCA_025802075.1 Tenebrosternarchus preto
GGATGGACCCCCCCTTGAGTCTTGGTTCCTCTCAAGGTTTCTTCCTCATGCCTTAGGGAGTTTTTCCTTGCCACTGTTGTAGCTACTTCCCGGTCAATCATTGAATCCACGCTTCATACTGATGTCAATGAAGTTGGTTTATCATCTTCAAAGTACACTGTGAAAACGTGTGCACCCTTCACCAGTTGTAGAATGGCAATCTTTCTCTCTTTTACTCTTTTCTCTTCTCTCTTTCGCTCGTATCTCTCTGATCTATATTTTCGCGCTCTGCCCAATTGTGTGCCTGACGGATCACTACTTCCGGTTTTAACAATGTCAAAATAAAAGAGCAATAAATAACAGAAAGCATTTGAATATAAACCTGTGATGTTATTTACAACTGTCGCCCTAGGCTTGCTCACTGGGGGCTTGGACTCGGACATTTGTAAAGCTGCTTTGAGACAATGTCTGTTGTGAAAAGCGCTATAAAAATAAATAAACTTGAAATTGAAATAAACTGAGAGGAGGATGACGTCTGCATAACTGATGACAACACAGTCCAGGCAGCCAAGGCATCCCGTACGACGGCGGAGAACACTGCAGGGGAGTCAATGAACCCTTGAGGCAGGTGAACGCAAAAATTTTACAGCTGTCTGGGAGAACAGGTACTGAGAAAAAGGCAGAACAGATATCAACAACAGTAAAATAGGCATGTGTAGCGGCATAAATAGGCATAAAATAGCATTAACATCAGGCACAATGGGTGCCTGGGGTATTACCAAATCATTTAAATCCTGTGTAAATCTCCAGCCTTTACCTCCAGGTTTTCTCACTTGATTAACAGGTGTGTTATAAGGCGAGGAGCATTCAGAAATCACACCCTGTGCCAACAGCGATTGCACAACAGGGGCTAAACCTTCCTCCTTCTCAGCCGTGAGAGGATATTGTTTACAAAACACAGGAATGGAGTGTTTCAGTGTGGCCTGATAAGGTAAACAGTCAATGAGACCAGTGTCATCCTTGTGTGTAGCCCACAAGGAGGGGGGCACACTGTCACACAGCTCGGGTGGACCTGGTTGGGGAGGCGGGACAACAGGGATGACATCAGTGTACATGCACACACTGTTGCCAGAGGAGACTGCCAGTCAACCTTGCTCAAAAGAAAGAGAAAGATTGAGTGTAAACATCAAATCACATCCCATTAAATTGGACGGTGAATTGGGAACAATAACAAAACGATGCATAAGAAAAATTGAGGAGTCATCAGGACTCCTGACAGGCAGTTCTTGACTTCTCCCTCCCCCCTCCGGGTTATGGCGCTGCTGTGATGAAGTGTATTGGTTTTACTCTGCACTTTTATCCAAGTCTGACTTACTCCAGCTTCAGGTAAATGTGCCAGGCAGGTGAAGCCAGTAATTTCATTTTAGTGTTGGGTTTGGGGTTTTAGTGTCTTGTGTTTTTACCAATCAGCGTTTAGGTGGCGGTTCACGTGTCCCGTGCCAGTGGGTCCAGCGAAGCCGGTATTGCTGCATGAGAACAGCCCTGTGTCGGTGAACTCGCTGCTGTTTTGCCTCATAGGACTATTACGAGGACTGCTTTCCAGTTACGGGGAGATTGTAGTCCATTCTGGTAATTGGTTTGTTTGTTTTGTTCTGTTTGCGGGTGGGTTTGCTGCAGTACGTGTCGGTGGCAGGGGAGTTTGGGCTGATGTATGTAGCTGTGGGATATTGTCTTGCGAATTTGTGTTGATTATTTATGATGTAGGTGTGGAGTGTTCCTGGTGGGGGTGGAAGCCCGTATTTCGGTATTTTTCTTTTGGTTTGTGGTGCTTAAGTGTGGGACAGTTTTGCGTTATTAGCATGAGTGTTTAAGTAGTTTTGATTAGGTAGCTCCCCTCTTCTGGTGAATCTCCGCCCTACCATATTTGTTTCGTTTCTTTTATTATTGTTTAATTGTTGTGAGTTTTGTATGCCGCTTGTGGGAGGGACGTGGTGTCATGGTCCCTGTTAAGGGGTCTTCTGACAGAGTAAGGGATTTGCTTTTTTTTTAATTAATGTTCTGCTCTTTTGATATTAAAATGTGCTCTTCCTCTCTTACAGTCAGCTGGTCTGTTCTTGTTTGTTGTTTTTCGTTTTGATGTGTTTAAATAAAGACTGTATTCTTGGAATCCCGTGTGTCTGCCTCGTACCCAAGGACCTGTGTGTCTTAAAAGTAAATTCTCTGGGTGAAATTCCCGGGGTGGCGTAGTTGGCTACAATGTTGATGGTTGGGACGCAAGTTTGAAGTAGACTTGCTGCGTCTCTAATAAAAGTATTTTACACCGCAACGCCACATTTAGATGTCAGTAGGACTGGGGTCATCCCGACCCCCAACTAGTCTACCTAGAGAGAGACATTTAATTCAGAATGTAGCATGGATCGTTAAATTTTCTTTTCATCCTGGCTCGACAATCGTGCAACCAACTAAGCCAAGCCGCGCTTGTTCAGTAATCCTGGATTTATTTATTCTACCTAGTTCAATAGCCCTCAGGATATGCTTCTACTCAGCAAACGCCTTCGA
Organism: Tenebrosternarchus preto; assembly: GCA_025802075.1. Taxonomy (NCBI): domain Eukaryota; kingdom Metazoa; phylum Chordata; class Actinopteri; order Gymnotiformes; family Apteronotidae; genus Tenebrosternarchus; species Tenebrosternarchus preto. Next base: position 11,037,850 of record JAOYMR010000021.1, read on the forward strand.
GAAAGTCATCTGGAGCAATTTTAACATAGAAAAAATTCCAGTAACAAACTAGCAAAACATCAATAAGCGAACTTCTCAATGTACTAACAGGAATGAACATAATAAACAAGTAAAGGCTGTTTAACGATCTACAGCAGCTCACGCTTGTAATAATAGACCACGCCTAGAATTCTCATGGAAATTTTCTTTGGAAATAAATGAAACAGAAAGCACATTACGTTTGGAGGCTTCTGCGCAACAAGTATAGCTTAGATGAACGAATATAGCTTTTTTAAAAAAGAAAAAAATGAGACTTTACAGTTTTTAAGGTAAGAGACTAATCAAAACGTTTCGTTACTGACTTCAATATCGCTGGTTTGTTCGATTCTAAAGTGTAGTTTCATAGTTGCGATAACGTTTGGTCAAATATCCAACAGGCCTTTAACACAACACTCGTGTTCTGTTTGTCTTGTTAGTTTTTCTGTCTCTAATCTGTTTAATTTGATTCAGTTAAAATATACTGATTTAATAAAAAATATAATACTTATGAACTGCGAATGAGAGACGAGTCATGAGTTATTTACATATACCAAAAGCGTAAGTGTAAATGTAAACGTCACAGTGGTCGTCCTCAGTTCCTCCATTGTCCTGTGTTTGTGTGTATTTCCATGTTCCGTGTGCGTGTATGTATGTGTTTATACGTCTGCGTGTGTGTCGTGGGCATTTTGTCTTAATGTGCCATTTATTATAATTCTCCGTTTCACCTGTGTCTTGTCTCGTGTGCATGTATTTAAGCGTGTGTATGTCACTCAATGTTTATTTATTTATGGTTTTTGTTATGAACCTTTGGCATCCTGCCTCACTTTTTATGCTAGCACGACAAATTGGTCAATGTAAATCTAACATTGACCACTTTCCAAGATGGCAGCTTATGCCTTTGTTTGCTCTATGTCTGTCTCTTTTTAACTCTTTTTTTGGGGGGATTTCAGTGCACTTTTTGCTAAAATTATTTTCAGAATCTGTTTCTAAGTATTACTCTAAGTTTCTACTACTATGGACCATCTGCTTTGTAAATGTTTGTGAACAGCCACATGCCGTCTGAGGCCTTTCTTCTTGTTGAGGCAAATCTGTAGTCCAGGAATCTATTGCAGTGTGGATCGTTTTTGGCCTGTACCTGCATCAGGAATTTGAACCAGGATTCTCATCAAGATGGAAGAGCAGAGGCTCTGAAGTTTGCATTATCTGCTCCTACCACAGTACTACACAAAAGTCCGTGCTCCTTGCTGTTTGATATTGGAATACTACTACACTGTGAATTGAGCTGCTCCACTTGGGCTGAGAGAATTGCTCTGGATATATGGTACTCACTTTGTTTTTGATACGACGAGGATAATGGCACTTATTTGGACATTATTGTGTTTGGTGATTGTATGGGATTTAGAGGCAAATGGCTGCTTTTACATGTGTGGTTCTAACAAATTGACTAGCTTGGTAGCTGGTCACAGTTGCACTTTTGTTAGTGCTACTGCACAGCTTGTACAACCACCTCAACATCTTGTAAAGGACATGAACATATACACTTTGTGCAGAGACTTACCTAAACTTCAAAGTCTTCTAGCTTTGTATAATTATCTCACCTTTCAAATGAGATCTTTCTTTGCTTCTACATACCAAAGGCCATTTTTCAGCTGTAATGTTACAAAGCAGAGGCTTCTGATTGTCCTACTATTGCTCATGTCAGGTAATGTGCAACCAAACCCTGGTCCTGAGCTGCAGTGCATTCAGACACCTTCTGATTTTAAATTAGTATCTTGTCTTAAAATTGTTCATATTAATGCATGCAGCTTATTGTCCAAAATGGACATGGTCAGAATTTGGATTAAATCAACTGATGCAGATATTGCTGCAATTTATGAAACTTGGCTGACTAAATCTATTGAAAATGATCACATTAATATATCTGGTTACAATGTTTATCGTACTGACAGGCCTAAAAGAGGTGGCGGCATTGCAATTTATGTTAAATCAAAATTTGATGCTTCAGTAGTGCTGAATCCATCTGTAAACAACTGGAATTTTTGGCACTGAATGTGGAAATATCCAAGAGTCTTTGTATTACGATTGTTGGGTGTTATAGGCCTCCATCAGCCCCTAGTGAAGCATTTTATTCTTTAAAGCATATTTTATCCAAACTGAAATACTGTGAACTGCTTTTGATTGGTGATTTAAATTGGGACTGGCTAAGTGTAGTTTCAGATGAGTTTAAATCTTTTTGTGACTCCTTTAATCTTACCCATTTGGTGAATTTACCCACTCGACCAAATTTTCAAAACCCAGATAAATCAACTTTGATTGACTTAATTATTACTGATGTTCCACATAAATTCCCGTCTGTAGGGGTTTTCTGTAATGACTTAAGTGATCATTGTGTTGTTGCCACCATTAGAAACACCAAGGTGCCTAAATCTAAACCTTGTATAATTTGTAGGAGGAATATTAAATACTTTAATGAGCAAGCTTTTCATCATGACTTGTCTCGAGTTGAATGGAGGAAGATGGGGCTGATTCCAGATGTTGAATTAGCTTGGACATTTTTTAGGGACATTTTTATGCAAATTGTAAATAAACATGCCCCGCTAAGGAATTACAGGGTTAAGGGGTGAGAAAACCCATGGTTCACTTCACAGCTTGCAGATGCTATTTGTGAGTGAAACCAAGCTTGGGCCAAGGCAAGAAAAACTGATTCCACCACAGATTGGATCATTTTCAGACAGTTAAGAAATAAATGTACTTCTTTCCTTAAAAAGGCCAAATCAGAATATTATTTGTCAGCTACAACTGAAAATCTAAACAATCCACAAAAATTTTGGAAAGTTTTAAAATCACTATCGGTGAGTAAGGTCACTCTTCTACCTACCTGTATTTTAAATGACTCTTCGCCTGTATATAACAAACTTGAAATTTTAAATTGTTTTAATACACACTTTATAAAATCTGGATCTTTGTTTGATTCTATTGGAATAGATTCTGTGAAAACCTGCACAAATTCTCAATTTACAATGGAGATCCTTTTAATTTTGTACCTTTTTCTGTGCAGGAAGTTCATAAAGCTCTTAAAACATTAGATCACAGAAAATCCTCTGGCCCTGATTTAATAGATCCTTATTTTTTAAAATTGGCTGCGGACTTCGTAGCAGAGCCTCTTACAATTCTTTTTAATTTTACATTGGAAAGAAATGAAATCCCATCTCTATGGAAATCGGCTTTTGTCATCCCATTATTAAAAGGGGGTGACCCTGCAATCCTGACAAATTATAGACCAATATCCAATCTCTCAATTTTGGCCAAAATTCTCGAAGCTCTTGTTAGTGAGCAAGTAAAGCAGTTTTTATACTTGAATGACATTCTTTCAAAACATCAATCTGGCTTTAGGAAAAAACATAGCACTATCACAGCAGCAATGAAGGTCGTAAATGACATTACTGTTGCACTTGATAAAGGACAACACTGTGCATCTCTTTTTATTGACTTGTCAAAAGCGTTTTCAAATTATCTAAGTAATGGATCCCAATGCATTAAATATGATGGTCTGTGCTCGGAATTTATTACTGTCTATAAGGGGGTACCACAGGGTTCTGTATTGGGCCCCCTCTTATTTATTATTTATATTAATGACTTGGGTTTAAATGTGTCTGATGCAAATGTGCATCTCTACGCTGATGACAGTTATTTATTGTTGTGGAACAACTCTTGTTCAGGCTGTCGAATCACTGCAGAAAGCTTTTGTAGCTGTTCAGCACTATTTAACTCACTTGAAGCTTGTTCTCAATGCTGATAAAACTAAGCTTATGCTGTTTTCCAACTGCAAAAAGCTGCCTCAAATGGTTCCACTCTTGAGGGCCATGAAATAGAGGTCGTTCATTTGTATAAATATTTAGGCATCTTAATTGATGACTCACTTACTTTTAAGCCGCATATTGAAAATCTTGTGAAGAAGTTGAGGTTGAAATTAAGTTTTTATTATCGAAATAAGTTGTGTTTTTCTTTTACTGTAAAAAAGCGACTTGTTGCTGCTACATTTTTATCAGTGTTAGATTATGGGGATCTCTTGTACATGAATGCTGCTGTTCAACGTCTTCGAAAGATTGACACTGTTTATCATGCCGCCTTGAGGTTTATTACAAACTGTAAGATGTTCACTCACCACTGTGAATTGGACAATCATGTAGGATGACCTGCTCTGGCAACTAGAAGGAAATGGTCATTTTTATACTTTCATTTATAAGGCGATTTTAGGACTGCTGCCTTCATACATTTGTATTCTAATCACTCAAGAGAAATGTTGAATCTTATTCTTTGCGTTTGCAGGAATGTGTGTTGCTTTCTGTCCCTTTTGCTCAAACGGAATTAGGAAAAAAGCCTTTGTTTATGCTGCACCTTATGCATGGAACATGCTGCAGACTGGAAACTAACAGAATTAATTTCTCTGAGCACTTTTAAATCCCAACTAAAAGTTACTGAGGCTAATTGTACAGTTTGCAATTGTTTCTCATAATGTGTTTATAACTGTTTTTATTTTGTATTTTTTGTTTGCTGCTGCCATATTGGCCAGGACTCCCTTGAAAAAGAGGTTTTTAATCTCAATGAGATATTTCCTGGTTAAATAAAAGTTAATAAATAATAACAGATTAGTCATTCTAAATATTTGCTTTTTCCTTTCAGCTTCTCCTGTAAGCAGTGGACATACTGGACCAGAACCTTGAACTCCTAAAGCACATGTAGTGAAAATAAAACAACCAAGTCAGCAGAGCTCCCAAAGATCTAAGAAAATGTGATGTTTGTATCCACAGCAGATCTGTCTTCTATGTGCTGCAAACTGAACTTTAACTCAGTGCAACATGAAATATTGAGAGGAAACATTTCCACTTCCTTCTGTAATACAAGACCAAGACAGTAAATCTCACCAGCACTTTCAAGATGATCAGTAGTTTGGAGAATATTTTGATTACTGCTGCCATTTTCTCCTTGAATTTGGAACTGTGTTTGTGTGTGTGCGCCCGGGCTGAATATGAAATTAATGGAGAATGTTGTCCCATGTGTGCAGCAGGTAAGTCGAAAGCTGATATTTCCAGGACTTGTTACAAAGTTTGATTAAAGCTTATTCATCTCTTGTAACAAGTCTAAATTCACCATAATCACCCAGGTTATCAGATGAATTTCTAATTTTTCAGTAAGTTTAGTGATTGTTCTGCATTTTTAAAATTTATATTTTTTGTTTTTGATGTTCACTTACAATGTTTGCATGTTCCAAAAATGTAAACAGTTGTTTAGTTTATTCTGCAAAAAGTTGTTTGGGATGATATTTACCAGTTTTTTTTTTTATTTCTTTTTTGCACTGATCCATGTTTTCATTTGAAACATAGGCTTAAACCCCCAGTTAAGATTTTATTTTGTAATGGGCCGTGTTACATCACTTTTTCTCATTCTGTAATTATGGTAACGTCTGAATTATGGTGACCTTATAATAATAGCAAATAAGTATAAATGTGTTTAGACGTAACACAGAGTGAAGTGGGTAGGGTGAATTTCCTGAGACAAACAACTGTTACTGAGGGCAAATCCATAAAACAAAACCTTGGAACAGTAGAGGTCATATTCCCAGGAGTCAGTGAAATAAATCCGTAATACATGAGACAAAGTGGGAGTGAACGAAACTAGAAGAAACAAAACTAAATACAGACGAAACAGGGAGAAAACAGAATGTAATAACAGTAACACAAAGGTACAGCCACAGTAACTGCTGAAACAGAAGTGAGAACACGGACAGTATACACATACACAGAAAAATGAACTGAAACTAGAGATCCCGGGATCCAATAACAGGCAGACACAGAAACCAAAACAAATCACCATGGAGACAGAGCAAACACAAAAGCAGAACTAAATGAACCAAATATCATGAGAACTCAAAGGAGGTTCATCATTACACCAAGGAATTCTGTGTAAGAACTAGTGTTCAGCATCCCTGTATGCAGTGGATTTATCCCAGTTTCATAACCACGTCTTACAACGACTGAACTGCCAGAGGATGAAATGACTACCTTAGATTGAATCAAACCACTCTGTTCTGGGTGGTGTCCTCTCTCCCTTTCCTGTGCTTGATGCAGTCCCCCAGGGGGCGCTGTGCACAGTTGTCTGCTGTTTCTTACTGGTTTGTTGAGTGGATATGAAAGCCTTGTGCAAGATGTTGTTTGAATACTGAAAAAGACACTATCAGTGTATATGAAAACATTATATTGATACTTTAATGTCTTTTGCTTTTAGGGAACCGTGTTTATAGACACTGTGCTGAGTTCACAAGTACCACATGTGTTCCATGTCTTGAATCAACTTATACTGCAGAACCCAATGGTCTAGAAAAATGCTTAATCTGTTCTGTATGTGATCCTGGTAAGTCTATAACTTCCATTAATTTTAAATTTAACGTATTCTATGTGTTGTAAAACTGGTACAAAAGGGTTTAGACAGTCTGATTCCATCACATAATAAAAAACCTTTAATAGCATCGTAATTGAATCACCCGTTAATACCACAGCAGTATAGAGATGAAACTCACCAGATGAAGGCACTAAAGTCTCTTTCAGTAAAAACCAAATATGGGATAAGAGGTGCCCTTTTAAACATAGCACATTGTAAATGGGGTCAAACTATGTTAAGATAATGTTTTATGTGAGAATTGTATTTCCCTCAGGATATGGTATAAGAGAACAAATGAAATGCACACGGTCTTCAGATACAGTTTGTGAACCACTGGAGGGATTCTACTGTACTGATCAAGTCATGAACAGCTGTACACATGCAGAGCAGCACAGAAGCTGCAGCCCTGGACAATACATAAAGCAGAAAGGTTGGTGTAATAATACCATAAACCCTCAGTCATACGGTCACACTTTTTTAAATACAGGGTTATAAGAGCTGCCCCATGATTCACTGTGACCCAACAGAACAGTGTGTGTTTACAGGAACAGCACATCAAGATACCATATGTGATGCATGTGCTGCTGGGACCTTCTCTGATGGTTCTCTTCTAACTTGTCAGACACATTCAAAGTGAGTTCACTTGTCCACTATCACTCATTACTGTTATCAGTTGTGATTTTCTCCAAATGTTGTTTTCAGTGTATTATTATTTTAGTTTAGTGATTTCATTTAGTTCAGTACAGTGATATGATGAGTGATCAAGGAACACATGACTTAGAAGGATCTACAAGTCCATTGTTCATACAGTAATAACAGGAACAGGTTCATCTGAGATACAACTTGTGGTGAAAAGTGGTCGCTGCAGTGATTTGGGAAATGACACATGCAGAAATCATGATACTTCATTATACTTTTTGTTTCACTCTGACAGCTGTGAAGATTCTGGACTTGCAGAAATAAAGCCTGGAACCAGTTCTTCTGATGTTGAATGTGGAAACCCAGTTCCCGTATCTGTAATAGCTGGGATCACAGTTTCTGTGGTGGTGGTGGTGGTGTTGGTTGTTGTGGCAGCAGTGGTAATAGGTATACGTCTTAAAAAGAAATACAAGCTTGCCCCACATGAATACAAGCAACACAGCAACCTATAACATTCAGGCATGTTATCCTGTAAATATGTTGTAAATCTTTTGTACAAAATATATAATAATAAAAAACATTTGTAATAATAATGCATTTTATTTCATAGGCGCCTTTCTGTCACTCAAGGACACCTTACAAAAAAAATACAAAGTAAACAGAGTAAACATAAAGTAGTAAAAGTAATCAAAGAATATACAACAATAAAACAGGTTAAATAAGACACTGCAATAAGTCCATCAGATGGAAAAGGCTTAAACAGCGAGATGGTATGTGAGATGGTAAAGAATTCCAGAGCTGGGGAGCAGAGTGGCTGAAAGCTCTATTCCTCATGGTAGTGAGGTGAGCAGAGGGGACAGTCAGATGAATGGAGGAAGATGATCTAAGGGTGCGAGAAGGAATAGCAA
>JAOYMR010000022.1:26667-43821 GCA_025802075.1 Tenebrosternarchus preto
CAGTTTCTAATGCGCATGCTCTGGCTCCAATTTTCATCTACTGCGCAAGCGCATCCAAGATGGCAGCTCCCATGATGTCCATCTTGGTGGCTTCAAAAATTCACAACGGGAGTCAACGGTGACGTACCGTCCATTTTATATACGGTCTCTGATGAAAACGGATCAGACTAGGGTGCTGTAAATGTACAGGCTATAATGACACCACTATACAGGCATTTACTGTCCACAAACTTAAACCCAGTGCTGAGCAGTAAATTCATATTATGGCAAATGACCATTATTACCTAATTACCAAAAGGTTGTAGCGTAGGTGCATGCATAAGCAACCTTTATATATGTTCTATATACATATACGTACAGAATAGGGATTATGAATGTAAGAATTATAGAATACACGTGTTTCTGTTTACAGATGTTTCTGTTTACTCATCCTGGCCGTTATAAATAATTTTAAAATCGTTTCTTATGTCTTTTAACACACAAATACTTATATTGCATAGATATATTGCACTAATTGGATCATGGCTTCCATTACCAGAACAACTACTGTGTAGCTTCACCAATAAACCACCCACACCACTTACATGAATTTGTTCATAGGCTTGGCCCAGGTTTCGTGGACTCGTATATTGCCACGCCTTTTTAGATAAACTCTGTTGTTATTGCTGACTTCACGTACATAGGCAGTCGCGAGCTATCTAACCGTCACCATAACAAGAGACAACATGGCTGGGATGGAGCTCGCGCCACTGAGACCATGGGAGGACTTTTTCCCTGGAGCTGATCGTTTCGCTAAACCAGATATGTCAGATTTAACCAAATGGAACAACAGAGTAATAAGCAATCTGCTCTACTTTCAGACTAATTATTTTGCAGCGGCTGTTGTGGTCTTCCTGATTGTTGGGTAGGTATTTGGCTAGCTAATCAAATGATGACTAGTTAGTTAAGTAACTATTTACGTTGCTTTCTTGCCTAAATTGGTTGCTTAACTATCGATTTGTCTTTATGTTAAAGTATTAACTATTTACCCATCCAGACTTGCGTGGATAAATTCCGCATTGAGCGTAGCTACTTAACCGGCTAGATGTTATAACAAGATGATTGTGCAACGTTTCTTGAATAATGTAATTGTAGCTTTCTAGATCCTGTAAACCAAAAGGTTAGCTGGTGTAGATTATCTTGCTTTCTGATATTTCAAGAACAAGTTTCACATATTCAGAAACCATCGCCTTCTCTGTGGTGTAAACCTAGCTAAGCTGCTTCCCACCGTCCGTGGTTAATGAAGCGTTTATACCCAGACTGAGAGAGACATCAAGCACAAATGTATCATTTGTGTGTGTATTGAATAGTAGAAAAATTTGTTTTTAGCGTTGTGGTTATTTGCACAGTTTTGTTAGATCGCAGACTCGTAGACCGACGTTTATTAAACGTAGGCCTAACTAGCAAGCGATCTTGCTAAAGGGCCGGAAGCATCGTAGCTATTCGGAATTGGTGAGTCACCCGGACCATTTATAGTCTAACAGTCAGCTCGACAGTAATGGTATGTATAGTCTAACAGTCAGCTCGACAGTAATGGTAAATTGTTTTTAACAACGACCTCTGTAACCCTTTTTGTGTAATTAAATCAGAAGGATATGTTATAATTGCAATACAAAGTATTAACATCGTAATATAGCATTGTCATGCAGTCGTAGACACCCAGACATCCTTCTCACGTTAGGAATAGAAACGTCAGCGTTTCTATTAGTTATTTCTCGCCATTTGAGAAGAAATATAATAACATCTAGATACATTTTCATCGTGTTGTCCTTTTGGCCTTGTTAATTGTTGTTGCAGGTTTATAAACCCAGTTGGCATGTTACTTGGGGGGACGGTGGTCACGTTGGTCTTCGTGGGCTTAGTGTGGGCTGGAGAGAACAAGGCTGTGGTGAAGAACTTCAAGCGGAAGAACCCTGCACTCTTTGTTATTGTGGTCATGGGAGCAAGCTACTTTCTGCTCTCGCTCTGTGGAGGAGTGATGGTGTTTATCTTTGGCATCACATTCCCTTTGCTCTGTGAGTACTGAATTTAGTGATGGCAGAATAACTGAAATCATATACATTCACTACCTGGTCACCCAGTTTTGAGATATAAGCCAGTAAAAGTATGCAAATTCATATTTAAGGCTAAACAAAAGCTATCAACATGTAATAAAATTATCATCAAACGCACCATCGCACATTGCAATTTGTTATGAAGATGGTGATAAACATACGGTAGCTGGCTTGGGTATTTCTGTTTACAGTCAGTGGGTATTAGTTGTATGGAAATGTGTGATTTAAATAAATACTATTTGCGTAGCATAACTCTCCAAATATTTATATTAGCTTGTGTGAGTTAGTGACATAAGCTGATATTTAAGGAGTATTTACAGATATTTAAGGAGTATTTTTTATTTTCTTTAGCAGTTTTAGGAGGCCAGTAGAATAGTTAATAATTCTTGAGTATTCACTCCACCATCTATGTCATCTTTATTTGGCGTGGTCATCTTTCATGATCATGTGACTCATCTGCACTCTAATACATCTTAACTCTTTGGTCTTGGGGTAAAGAGCCCTAGAAATGGTGCATCACATCACTGTGAGAGGGACAGGCGCTAAGTTGTTAAGGCATGGAATGTTGTTGATTTTCTTTTACAGTATTTATAGTATTTTTTTTTGTCTATTTTTAGCACTTGCTGGCAAAAACTAGACTATTTTTGGCAGCGGCTCGACTTAAAATGAAACCTCATGCTCAGTGTTAAAGGGGTAGGACTCAGTGTGCTAATGCTAGACTCCATTCTCCATTCTCTTTGTCCTGTAGAGATATATTAAACCAAAAATGTTAACATGCCTGAAACAGAATAAAAGACAAGAGCCATTTATAACCACAATTCAATTTGTTCATGCTTTTGTTTATTAGTATAATTGAAAGGATTTTCGAATTGCAAATCCTAGATAATTCATTGATATGACTGTCTTTTATATTGTATTTATTTGTTTGATCGATTCAGTTCTTATTTGCTTTCTAGTGATCCTGATACATGCATCTTTGCGACTACGTAGCATGAAGAACAAATTGGAGAATAAGATCGAGGGTGCAGGTCTGAAAAAGACACCCATGGGACTGATCTTGGATCTGCTAGATCAGCAAGAGGACAAGATCAACAAGCTCCAAGATTTCATTGAGAGCAAGTTGAAGGAGTGAGCCTGGTGACTTCAGACCTCGCAGAACAGTCCCAATTAGGCTCATATTCACTCCTTTCCTCCCAGTTATAACCAGAATGTTGTGTGTGAGAGGTTTCTCCAACCAAACAAATAAGAAAGGAGTGTCTTCCAAAGGTTACTTGTTTTTTGTTATAGTAGTCATTTAAATTCCTCTGGTTATGGATTCCAAATGTAGACCATATAAATTGTATGTATGACATAGGAACTCTTGGGAATATGTTATGGTGTTTTTTGTTCTTTATTTTATTTTTATTTTTTGCTACCTTTAACAAGCTATTGCCGTACATGTGCTAATCTGTGCCCTATATTAGCATGTTGGGCTTTCTTGCAAAAGCTGCTGTGCAATGTTGTTGCCTTCCCTCCTATATGCACCTTTGATAACATTTTTGCACAAAGATGGGTTTTTGACTGCAAATAGATATCGTAGGAACAGTTACATTAACCAGTCGTGTATAGAATGTGTTTTGATAAAAGATGGACATAGCATTTTGTATCTTATGAAGGCCTATAAAGATGGCTGCAGTATGAAAGAAAGCACTTTAGAAAGTTGCATTTGTTGGTGTTCTGGAATCAGTATTTGTTTTCTAGGTCATAGTAAATGTTTACTGTTTTCCTCTGTAACTGGTTACAGGTAATGCACATTTTACAGTGCGTGTTAGAAATATGCCTATATTTGTCATTTTGATGAAGAGCAAAAATGCTACCTCAAATGAAGCTGTTGTCGTAACCCCTAACCTAATGGACAACTCCAATAAAGAAAACTCGGGCAATGTCTGCATATGATTTGATGCTCAGCCCAGGATGCTGGTGCATTTACTGGTATTCAGTTTGTGCTATAAATCCTTCAGGACAGATCTTATTGATGTATGTAGCTAATTAGTGATGTGTTGGGTTCATTTTTCTAAAAGCATCAGTGTTGCATCATCCTAACTACTAGAAAAGGTTAAAATTGCTTCTTGCATTACCTTTTAAGATGCGATTTGTGCAGTGACCGTTTGGGGAAATTTACCCTTGTGACATAGCTATGCAATGCAAACATGATAGAAATGGGAGCTTTGCACATGAACATCTCTCATACACACATAAAAAAAGGTGTGTATTTTTTTTTACTTTGTTTATTTACACATGATAATTCATCAAACCATTTTTACAATCAGAAAATGTCCATTATTATATTGTTTGTTTACAAAGTGTCATGTTTATGCATCTAAATTGTCCAAAACCTTGTTATAGCTTTAAGAGACTTTTTAGTTTCCATTCATACAGAAAGGACTGGTTTGTAATCAGTAGAAGACCTTTTGTGCACACCCCTACATTTCATGCTAGAGTTACATAATGTTTAAATTGTTTTCTAATGTCCACCTGGCTTTGGAGTTCAAGATCGAGCTCAAAAGATCAAGATTTTGAGCGTGTGTAACACTATTAGTGTCCGACAGTGATAAATAGTATGAGTTTGAGTCTTGTAAAATAAAATAAAAAATTATCATAATACAAAAATTATTTGTCCGTGTACGTTTACTGGGGTATTTGTAAGGAGAGGCCAAAGACGAAATGATTTCGATTATGTAACTAATCGGCATACCACGTTATTGGTACTGTGAGACTTGTAATTTGAAAGTTATTAGTCTCCATTTTGAAAACAAAGGAGTTGCTGCTTTCACGCCCTCTTTAATGTCGCGGTTGGGAGGAGAGTAGAAGCGTTCCTAGGGGTTGTTACAAACGAAAATATGCCTCGGGTGTACATTGGACGCCTGAGTTATCATGTCCGTGAAAAGGATATACAGCGATTTTTCAGTGGATACGGAAAGCTACTTGAAGTCGACCTAAAAAATGGGTAAATTTGCGAGTTTTAGTTTTACACATGCAAAGAATACGTCCAATACGCCATTAGCTAACTAGCTATGTTGCTAGCTTAATGGCGCTAGCTGCGTCCGTAACTGCTTACGCAATATACAATAACGTTATCTAGTTGCATCTGCACCTGTTTGGTTATAATTACATTACATAAGAGTAAAGGATCGTCGTCTTGATTATGACTGCGTGTCAATATGTTAGGAGAGACTATGGCTAGCTATGTGCCGGTCACCATTAGCTTCTTATCAAAGCATAGCTAGCTTGGTATTCGAGCTAGACAGATGACTAGCTAGCTAAGCCTAGCTAGCTAACCATAGATAGCCCTAGCTAGCTAACTGATGTCATGTGACTACTGTATGGTAACAACCGCTTTTCTTGAGTAATAACTAACCGTTAACATCGTAAAGCAACACCCAGCGAGATACACTATAAATACATATTTGCTGCAAGGACGTAGATTTAATCCCATGTAACGATAACTACTTGTCTACATAACAGCTAGCTAGCCAAGTAAATGCATAAACTACTCTTGCTGTTAGCAGAGTTCACCACCATTTTCTTGTGGCGACCCTCGTTATCAAATGTACTGTAGCTAAGGTAGGTAGGCAGCTGCATAACATTTAATACATTTGGTATCCGATTCTACTGTTGCAACTAGCAGCTAAATTTTATTTATTTATTTATTTAAAAATTGTCCACTGCTAAAGGTCAAAGTTGCATTTGCTGCAAGATCTGCAGGCTTTGTTGGAATACAAGTGTTTTCCTTAGCTAGCGGGTAGCCAGTTTATTATATTTGCATTGCCAGGCGAAAGTAATTTCTGACATTAAGAGAGAAGAGTAGATGACTAAGTTAGCTAATTAACCTATCTGGTTCACTAGCTAATGCATAATATCCGTGATATAAAATTTGACGACAACGTGATATTTTAGTTCTTGAAAAGGTTTGATTCTTTTGTGTAAATAAGCTTTAAGAAATGTACCAGTTACGTGGTGATGTAGTAACTCTCTGAGACTGCGGTTTTGTTCCAGGTACGGCTTTGTGGAGTTTGAGGACACTCGGGACGCAGATGACGCGGTGTATGAACTAAATGGGAAAGAGCTGTGTGGCGAGAGGGTGATGGTAGAACACGCGAGAGGGCCTCGACGAGACCGCGATGGATACGGCGGAGGAGGTTATTATGGAGGAGGCCGCAGTAAGTCCCTTCTGAAGTGTTGAGCAATATGTGCTCTGAAAACTAAATGTTGGGTTTTTGGTCACACTTTTTTGTAAACTTGTCTAAGAGTTTAGAATTGGCTTAGTGATTTTTAAAACAAGTTTATGCTTCACGTTTAAATGTATTACTAAGTGCCCTACACTCTGGAGAGATATGTGTTTGACATTAAACAGCCCTGCTAAAAGTCCAGTTTTGCATTATCCACCATAAAGTTTGCACAGTTCTCAGACTGAAGTGCAGGAGGGTCAAGGTGTGCCACAGTTCAGGGCTTTGCCTGCATGACCCATTCAGGTGGTGTCCCAAGTCTCCTTAACAAACATCAAAACGTTAAAGATCCTACACCACAGTCTTTTCCCTCTCAAAAATTAAACAAACGTCACATAAAAGCAAGTAAAGAGAATAGTTTAACACCCCAAATGATTAGTACCTCATAGTTTAACACCCCAAATGATTAGTACCTCATAGTTTAACACCCCAAATGATTAGTACCTCATTTTCCAAATCATAAAAATTCTCTTTGCAAAAAAGCTTTTATGAAACTGAGAACTCAGAGGTTAAATGATCAAAGGACCTTTAACAAATTGATTCTAAATTGTTAATCTAGTTTGTCCCAATAATGTCAGTGAAATGCATTACATGACCCTCTTATAGTGGATAACACGGGCTGTTTGCACAGAAAATGGATTGTGAGTCACTTATGGTAAGAAAAGTTTAAAGAAACAGATTGTAATCCATGACTATTATTAATAAATCATTTGGAGTTTAACAAAAAAACTCTCTCCAGCATATTTTATTAATATTTGTCTTGTATGTTTATTTATTTTATTTTTTATTTTTATTATATACTGTTCAAGCGTATGTTGTAGCCGAGTGGAAACATGAAAGTCGGTTATTATGTATGACTGCTAAAGTTGCAATTTTATTTCCAGTTTGATTGCCACAGTGACAGAGTCCTTGATGTTTCAATTTGAAAGAGTCCAGTGGGGCTGAGGCCGAGTTCGTTGTGGCTAAGATGACTACCTGACCGGTTTGGCCTTGGCCTTCACCTTACAATGTGTGTGTGACCTTTGCCCCTTGATGCTTTGGCTGACCTAACCGGAAGCCAAGATGACAGCAGCCTTTTGCCAATAGACCAGGGGTGATGGTGAGGAATGCTAGTTATTATGTTGTCGATATGGAAAGCCTCTAGCCAAAGATGTAAAAGCAATCTCTGAACGGGAGGCATTCGGTTAGGCATACTGTTCAATGTGGTCAGTGATTTACATACGTGGGAGAAACATGCCTTAACCTGTTTGAATGTATTTTGCTATATTTTCCATACAACAAATTGACATGATTTTCTTTGAAAGAATATGACCATGTCTGATCAGCTCTGTGTGTTTTTGAGTTCCTATATCTTTGTTCCAAATAGTAATTCCATGTCTGGGAGGCAGCAAACGGCTCATGCCTGAGTCTGTGAACAGGTTTGCAATAAGAAACAAGAAGGCCATCGCTGCCAACTTTACCGTTTCTGGGCAATTTATGACTTAGGCTGTTGACTGAATATCTTCCTGAGAGGAGCAGACTTTCCTGATTGCTGCTCTTCGTCTCCCCCTGTCTGTTGAAGGTGGTTACAGCAGCAGGAACCGCTCAGGCAGGGACAAGTACGGCCCTCCGGTTCGCACCGAGTACCGGCTCATCGTGGAGAATCTGTCCAGTCGCTGCAGCTGGCAGGACTTGAAGGTGTGTACCAGCACTGCTGACCTTTTGCAGATCCTTTATCCCCATGTCTGCTGTTTATGCTTTGGAAAGGGGAGAGCTGGGCTGCTAGAAGTGATTACAGTGTGTTTGAATGATGTTATTTGCTGTATGCCTGTTGTTACACATGTTTAAAAGCGCTCTTTTAGAATGGGGAGCAAGAATCAATTACATTGCATGTGCTTCATTCCCAAATGTTTAAACATTTTGAAATGGCTGGAAAATAGGACAAAAATCCTTGAATGGCACACAGCTTAAAGATGCAAAGGAGGGTTTAAGCTACTTCAGGATAAAGATGCTCCAGAAAGTGTGTTGGTATGAAATACTGTGATATGAAAGTATTGCTCAGGTCTGGCGGATGCAGACTCTCAGCCTGTGGCGTGTTGTAGGACTTCATGCGGCAGGCGGGGGAGGTGACGTATGCCGACGCCCATAAAGAGCGCACCAACGAAGGCGTGATCGAGTTCCGCACGCACTCCGACATGCGCCGGGCCCTGGACAAGCTGGACGGCACAGACATCAATGGACGGAAGATCCGGCTGATTGAGGACAAGCCGAGGAGGCGGCGCTCGTATTCCGGAAGCCACTCCAGGTAAAGCTCGCGGGTGGAGGCCACCTGCCGCTCCAGGTAAAGCTCGCGGGTGGAGGCCACCTGCCTCTCCAGGACCACTCTCAGAGAGATAGAACTCAAGGAACTAAACAATAATAACTAATAATTGTAAACCTTTCATTTATATAGTGGTTTCCCAAGTATTTAAATCACATGAAAAATAGTACTATTATAACTATTGTTGCTGCTGCTGTTTTTTAAAAATTATTATTTTATTATAAAGAGAACTGAAGGTATAGTTTAGTCAAGCAAAAGTGTTTCCATCAGTCTGCTTTTAAGTTGGACTTGGGGGTCCAGTTTTTGATGCCTGGTTTACTGGAGTTTACTGGGTTAGTTAGTGTTTCTTTTGTAATGTTCCACAAAAAGGAGGAGGAAAATGTAGCTAATCAGAGTGGCTAAAATAATGCTTACAACACTAAAGATCCAGGATCAATAATGGTGATCCCTAGATAACTAGGGAACAACGATTCAGTGGCTTGTTCTTCTGTGGAATATGTATTTATGCTAACGATTCTGAGAAATGAAAAATAATGTATCAAAAGGGGAAATGATCTTGTTCTCCTGGGGAGGTGTGATGATTTGTAACTTCAGGCTTTAAACTAGTCTGATAGTAAATTGCATCATCTTAGGATATTTGTGCAAAAAAGACCTTTTTTGAAAGCCAAGCTATATTAGTTTCAGCGTGCGTGCGCTGCACTGCGGTACTGAGTCTGTCCTGTCTCCACCCTCAGGTCCCGCAGCCGGCGTCGCTCTCGCAGCAGGAGCCGCCGAAGCAGCCGTTCTCGAAGCAACTCAAGATCTCGCTCAAGGTACCAGCACTGTTTCCCTCCCTGCTCTTCTGCTCTCTGCTCCTCCAGTAACACACTGCGGTTTTCTCATCTGTTTGCCCCTCACTCTTCTCTCCTCCTCCCCGGTCCTTCCAGGTCCCGGTCCCGCCGTCGTCGCTCCCACTCTAGGTCCCGCCACAAGTCCCGCTCTCGGTCGGGCCGCAAATCGCGCTCCAAGTCTCCCTCTAGCAAATCGCGCTCACGGACCCGCAAATCCCACTCGCGCACGCACAAGTCCCGCAGCAGGTCGGCCAGCCACAAGTCTCGTTCTCGCTCCGGCAATCGGAAGTCGCGCTCCAAGAGTACCTCCAAGGTGAAGTCTGAGCGGGACTCACGAGGCCGATCCAACGAGAAGTCGGCCAGCAAGAAATCGCGAAGCCGCTCCACATCTCCTGCCACCAACGGGAACGAGGGCCGTGCCAAATCAGCCTCTCGCTCCCCTTCACCTCCGGCAGAGAACATCGGCACCAAGTCTCCCGAACGCCGTTCCCGCTCACGCTCCAAGTCTGGGTCTCGCTCCAAATCCAGATCCCGCTCCAGATCTGCCTCCCAGGACTAGAACGGGCTTTTCCAGTCGTGTAAAGGACGGGTTTCAGTCCCAACGGGCGAAATCTGGTGTTTGAGCAGTTTAATTTGCTGACCTTCCATTTGCTGAAACCAGTTAACAATAAACAGATTAGATTAGATGTTTCATACGTGGCATGAGCAGAATTATATAAATTCGGAGCTTAGATCTGTGTTGTGCAACTGAGCAGTCATATAGTTAATCCTTTTCATAACCTGATTTGGATTCCCCTCAATATTGTGCACAATATTACTCAGTTATTGTGACTGAATGATGCACTGATGTACAAGCTAACGATGAGCTGATTTTGTCTTGTGGCTTTCTAATATACATCGATTATATACAGTTTATGTATTGAGTTTATTTCCTTGTTCTGTTAAACCAACCAGCTCCCTTATTGTGACATTTCCAGACTATTGCAGACAGTTGATTTTTATTGTACATTTTATTAAAAGTCCACATTCATATGTTTCTGTCGTGGTCTCATCATTGATTTGTGCTGTTTTCTGTATTTTCAGTATTTAGTTTCTTTTGGTCTGCATTGCCTTTTCCCACTGTGTCTGAAGATGTTCTATGCAGCCTAGTTTCGTTGTGAAGAGTTAAAATGGAGAGCTGGGGGCGGGAGGGGGGTTCAGTACTCTACGGCAATGAAGCAATGTAACCATTTTTTGCGTGCTCAGAGGAAAGCTCTCTTTTTTGTAGGGGGGTGGGGGTGGTGGTGCTCCACATTGGTGATAGGCGCATGCGCTGTAAAAAATTTATCAGAAGCAGGACGGACCGCTGGTAAGAATAAATTGATTATCTTATCGGCAAGTGCATTCAAAATTGCAATCATTCCGCAATATACCAAAGATAAAGTTGCATCGCGGTTAGTTTGTCATTGGCAAAAATGATAACCACCGTTAATTATTGTGCAACGTCCAATTTATCAATTTATAAATCTGAAATAATTAGCCATCAAGCTAATGTTTCCATGAAACTGGAAATATGTTTGTCACGGCGGGATTGTAAAATGTTTTTACGTTATTAATAATTTGCTGCTGAATAGCTGGTTCTTCGTGATTGAGCACAGTTACTATGAAGCGGTAGCTGGCTCTTATTCAGAATTGAATATATTAAGGATGTGCGCGAAATGTTAAATTGCGTGTTCATGAAGAGTTCACTCCAGTTTACTTCATAAATATATATGCGTCCGCCATTTTGCAGTGCTATTGTTGACTTAATTTATCTGGAATTGTAAGACCAAAGGATGCGCCGTGGCATCAGTCATTAGGTGGGCTATGTTTGTCAAATAATGCAGCACAGATTCTTAACAGCACGTCCGACATGGTCCTGGGGAAGCTGACTATCATCGGAAATGTGCAATAAATAACATGCTGTACAGGTTAATCGGTGCAGGGGTAGACAAACTGTCTTTTTTTAATTAACCTGTTTGCCTATAAATCTCGGTATTTATACGTTAATGACACGGACAATGATTTGCCATGTTTTGGTAATAGGGTGATCAAAATTAACATAGTTTATTAGAGGCAATATCGGGTACCAGGTGTATGTCTACAGGGTACACTGCTTTGAATAAATGGTGTCTTGATCTCTTTAATGCAGTCAGTTGAAAAGAATGGATTGTTGGAAAATATTCTTAATATTTTAGTTAACTCTCTCACCTCCAAACCTTTACAGATTGCCATATTAAAGAAACGCCGTCGTCATGCAATTCTGTCTTCCTGTGCCTGAAATGAAAAGAAAAGCGCTGTATAGTCACAGCTTTTGATGTCTTGCATAACTGGCCTCCATATGAAAGAGTGAGGATGGTTGGAGAACAAATGCTGATACGAATCATACATAATTCTCAGACACATCAGTAAAAATATTTAAGAATTTCTTAAGTCAAAATAAGCTATCCTATCTATCTATCTATCTCTCTCTCTCTCTCTCTCTCTCTCTCTCTCTCTCTCTCTCTCTCTCTCTCTCTCTCCCTTCCTCTGTCAAATGTGGCTTTGAGCGTCTTGTCATGAGTGCCAAAGTGGATGTGGACATCCTGCCAAAAGATGCAGATGCTTCTCCCGAAAGCAATGGCACATTCCCCTCCAAGGACGGTCTATCTCAGCGGCCTCGACCTCAGAATACCACTGCGATCATTCTACCAGGTGAGATGAGGCAAACAGATCAAGGCACTCCCATCCTTGCTCTATGGTATCCATGGACCCTATTAATACTTGTTTGAAATGTAAAAAAAAATTGTTTAAGTTTGTTTTGGTTTAATGAACTTATTATGTTTTCTGCTTTTTCACGGTCTTGATTGGACATCCATAATATGAACCAACTGTGTTGTAGCAGCCAGCCTATTTTGATGTGGGTAGCAATGAAATAAAAGTGTGTTAATGCAAGTCTGCATTCAAATATACCTTTACCAGCAATCTAAAGACTGTTTTTAGTTTAGTTGTCTCTTGCTTCTGAACGCTCTGTGGTGATTGTAGCAGTGAAAACACATTAGTGGTTGATCTCAACAAAGAACTTGAACCTGAAGTTAGACCAAGTTGTGGCACACGTTTTTTTCAAAGGTTGAACAAAACAAATCAAAACCACGAAAAAATTAATAAAAAAAGATCCCACCTGTTAATTTTTCCAAAAGCTTCTGCTCAAGCGATACCAAAGGTGGAAATGTCCCAAAACGCTGTGAAGGAAGTGAAGGTGGGTGTCTCGGGGACCCTGGAGAGCACCGCCATCACCAGCCCAGTGGGAGGTACCTGCAGCATCGTCCACGTCCTGGAGTGGAAGGAGGGCATGACCATCCTGCCAGGCAGCAACCTGAAGGTTAGCACAACTTTGGTCAAAGCCATAGAGTCAAATCACTCCTATACTATAAACTGCATTTCTGGAATTGGCTTTAGCTAAGAGTACTGGCTTGTTTTAGAGTACTGGCTTGTTGGAAGGTCAGCAATAATAGCTGGGAGGGAGGACCTAAGGGATGATGTTGGTATGTTCTGTATGCAGCTGTGTGTCGGGGACAGTGGCACACTCGAGGTGATCAGCCAGGGAAAAGTGGGTGTCACCAACCCGCTCACCGAGGGAGGTGGAGCCAAGCCAGCTGATGGAGAACACAAACAGGCAGTGAAACTCAGCCCAGATCCATCACCAGGTCTCCATGATTCCTCTAAACTCCTGTGGCTTCACACTGTTGAAGGATCTCCCAGAGTTTAAGCCCATTTCCTTTTTGCATAACTGTGGGTTGTTTATAAGAATGTGTTTGTAGCACTAAAATAGGACTAGTCTTCGTGACATCCAGTCTTGGGGAAACAAGAGCTCTGCTCCAGCTCAGTAGGAGCCTGATAATTAGGACGTGATTTGAATCAGGTGTGTTGGATACCATGCAGCTCTGTAGTCTTCCAGGTCTGGGCAAGGTATCAGCACTACTTTTAGCATTTTTAGTCATCCAAGGCTGAGAGAGGGGAGTGCTGGATTAAAACATATCTAAAGCACCCACAGCAGCCTGGGCTCAGTCAGTAAGTGAAGTTCATCTGTCATGACAGTGCTCCCCTGTAAGCCCTGTAACCAGCAGCAGGCCTTGCTGCTCTGCAGGTGTCCCAGTGCTCGATGCTGCCACGGCAGGTGGTGACCCGGCTGCGAAGGGCAGCCCAGACGGCCAGGAGAGCACAGGACAGCGCGTGAGCAGCGAGCAGACAGCCAAGCGCGTCTACCCCGAGGAGCTTCACCGGGAGACCGCAGCAGAGACGTAATGGTCCCTTACTGCATACACATCCACGGAGAGTAGAGGACCATGGGACTTGAGATTAGTGCCAGTCTGAGCTGTCTAATATGAACTATAATGCACTTAAGTGCAAATCAAACCAAGTGAAATGTAAAGCATACACAGGTTCCTGTATACCATCGAAAATAACCATGCTCTGACAGAGAACTTGTATAAAGAACATCTAAGTGCTGTTTTCATCTGACTTGGCCAGGATTCACTGCTGACACTGGATGAGGAAGGAGGAAGCTAAGCTCTGGGCAAAATTTTTATTTTATATCATTCCACCACTAGGGGGCCTTAGGCTTCTAGCTGGTGGTCTTATTAACCTTTGCAGAGATAGAGGGCTGAGTTCTGTATGTGTAAACTCACTATCCTGGGCTCCTGATACGTATATGCAAGTTCAGACATTTTCATATGTGTTTCTCAAATTGAGCAGTTTTGGACCACTGATTTGCTTTTCAGCATCAAATCCTATAATATGCAAAGATGCATAAATTGAAGAGTTTGCATCTGTTTTCCCAGTAAGCTGTGCTCACTTCACTGGGAGATGCCACATGTCTCACCCAATGTGGGCTTGTGCTAAGCAGCCTTGTGAATATTTAATGTGACACCCACACGAACCTCTCAGATTTGAGAAGTTACATTATAAGAGCAACCAGATAATAAACGAATAAAATAAAGACCCAGCATACACACTTACCTGTAAAAGCATATGACACCAAACATGGAGTTTTTTTTAAACTGGTCTACAGGCGCTGAACTCTGTTCGAGTCATTAGCATCCTAAAGCACATATTAACACATTACGCATATTAATATTAACACGTATTTATCTAAAATTAAAATCCAGTAATATGCCACTCAGATTCAAAACATTTTTTTGGTCTTCTTTGCCTGTTTGCACCAGCACAACAGGCATCGAGAGGGTTCCAGAAGTTCAGGTGACCCCTCGTGACCCTGAATTGCTGAAGCCGATGAAGAAGAGGAGGAGGAGGGATTATCTAAGTCCTTCTGAGGAAGACTCTGAAGGCGAGACCATGATACATCTAGAAAGGGTAGTAAAGCTTTTTTCTCGTGCCCTGCACACTGACAACGATTCACTCATTAAAGTCTCCCTCCCCCTGAAAAAAAAATGATGACATGTAAACATGAAAAGTTTGGATTAAAGTACATCATAAATATGTTGTACTAACCTCGCTGTGTCATTCAAGGAGGAGAAATCTGAGGACGTGAAAACAGAAGGTCATGGAAAAGCAGGTGTGTGAGGCTATGTGTCCTCCAGGAGGTCCCAACACTATGTGTCCTCCAGGAGGTCCCAACGCTATGTGTCCTCCAGAAGGTCCCAAGGCTATGTGTCCTCCAGGAGGTCCCAAGGCTATGTGTCTTCCAGGAGGTCCCAACACTATGTGTCCTCCAGGAGGTCCCAAGGCTATGTGTCCTTCAGGAGGTCCCAAGGCTATGTGTCTTCCAGGAGGTCCCAACACTATGTGTCCTCCAGGAGGTCCCAAGGCTATGCGTCCTCCAGGAGGTCCCAACATGCTTCTGTATTAATTTACACCACTGAAATACACACAAACCTGTTCTCTGCATCTGGTGCAGGGCATTTACCTCAGAGCAGACTATTTCTGTTATTAGATTTCTTCCTTATCTGGGTGAGCTTGTAGTTGGGCGTCTGAAAAGGGACCATGCATGAACACAATGGTGTGTTTATCTGTGCAGGCGCAACAGATTCTAAAGGGGAGTTGTGGTCGTGGTCGCGCTATCTTGAGGAGCAGAACACGCTGGCAGCTCCACCCAAACTCTTCACAGAGGTACTGACAGCCTGCACCACACATCCACTTAAGGTGGAGGTCCTTCACATATTCTACTGAACCAAACATAGGTTGCACACCAAGGCCACTGGTTGCTTAATGGTTGGTTTTTTTTTATTTATTTTGGTTAAATTGTTACCCATTTTGTTGTTATATCTTTTATTATATGTATCTGGCTCATATAAACAGGACAATCAAAATGACTGAGCCATAACGTGCAGTTTGATTACATGACGTTTGATATCTGAACGCCCTGCTCTCTGCATGCCGCTTAGAGGATCTTACATCTTTACTCTGCCTTCTGTGTCTGCAAAGTCCCAGAGGGTTCCAGAATCCCGGAACAACTTTTGCCAGGGCATGAAGCTGGAAGGCATTGACCCCCAACACCCCTCCATGTACTTTGTGCTAACAGTAGCTGAGGTAGAGACCTACCTGTCCTGATAACCGTAGTACTTTGTCACGTTTTCGGCCACACCTGAGCAAAAACCTCCTGGTTCTCCTGTAGGTATGTGGCTACAGGTTACGCCTTCATTTCGATGGCTACTCAGATTGCCATGACTTTTGGGTCAATGCCAACTGCCCTGATATTCACCCCGCCGGGTGGTGCGAGAGCACAGGACACAAACTCTACACTCCTAAAGGTAAACAAACCACTTCCATCCAGATGGGTACTGGATATTTTCTTAGAGCCTGACTATGTAACGGTGGAGATGAGAGGAGACACCACTCCTGCTCAAATCCCCATGCTAGCCTCAGCTAAACTCGACTTCAGAATTTTATGAATGAAGACCTGATTCAGACTAAACACGACTAAACTTATGGAGCTAAATCTGTTGCAAAACTTGAGAGCATGAAGAACCTGATTTGAGAACTTGTAAAACAAAATCTGTACGTGTATTTTTAATTTGAGAACCTGTAAACTAAAAGTTGCACTTGTAGTTTTGATGTGAGAACTTGTAGAATAAAAATCTGAGCGTGAATGTTAAAAAATCACTGGCAGGAAACGTGCACGAATTCAGCACAACTTCAAATCTGCCCGCCTCGACTTTTGCAACACATATCTTGAGGTACGTGTTGCAAAACAGATTTGAGCACTTGTACAGGGAAGTGGGCGGGGCAATGGGGGGGGTGGGACAAAAAGCGTGACTCAGCTTATTTTTCGCGGCAAAAAGAACGGAATTGGAGGCAAAACAATTGTGCATAACTACCTCTACGATGGCACAAACACTTTTTTTAAAAAATGTTCTATTGTTTTTTTTTCTCTGTAAAGCGTCCTTGGGTACTTTGAAAGGCGCTATAGAAGAGGAAATTATTATTATTATTATTATGCTTCTTCCCGAAATCTACATTCAAGTTGTCAAACCAGCTTGATACTTGTCACTAGCTAAGCTAAGAAACATCATAATGACATTAGATTCAAGTTTTCATCAAGTTCCTTTATTGATCATATTCTAGTATTGCTGTCTAATACCATTTGCCGTGCTTGTATCATTAGAAAAATAATGCAGTTAAAAAAACATACCGGTGTTTGTGCCATCGTA
>JAOYMR010000022.1:60093-78174 GCA_025802075.1 Tenebrosternarchus preto
TTACTTTTTTTTTTTTTATTTTTTTCCTTTTAAAATCATTTTTTTTTTTTTTTATTTTAATTTTTTTTAAATTTTCAATTTTTTTTTAATTTTTTTTTAAATCCCCCCCCCCCCACCCATATCATCACATAAAACAAAAAGTACAAAAACAACCCTCTACATGGATCAGTCAGAATTCCTTAAGCCGTCCTCTTTGTTCTAAGTTTTACACCTTGACCCAACGGAAAACTAGGCCAATGAACAAAAGGCCACAAATAATGGCCAGGAAAATACCCAGCATCACCTCAGTGGCCAGGGGTTCAGGGGGGAGCGCTCCGTACACATACACACTGAATGTGGTGCTCAGCTCACAGTAGCTGTGGGAGGACAGGACAGACATTTCACTGCCTCATCCTCATCCTAGGGCAATGGTAGCAAAATTATTTCTCCACTACAGATTATACATTAGTACCTGTAACTGGCATCCACTACTATTGCTTTGAAAATGTACATCCCGTTGTACTCAGAGAAGGTTATTGTGTTCCCTGTGTCCTTTTTTAGAATTTGATACTCTGCCTTTGGATTTATTAGCTCTGGACCATTTGTATCTTTGCAGCTTTTATAATTCTGAAGAACAATCAGAAATTAGTAGCACAAAACTACTGAACTTTACACAAAACATACATTTCTTGGATTAGAAGGAATTTGCCCACATTGTTTATACAGTATTATTGCACCAATATAGCAAATAAATAAATATTGATGCCAGAGCAAGGGGCTTGGCTTTTAACTGTGTGTGTGGATGTGGTACCTTTCTGCTCCAAGCATTGTTAGGGTTAGGGTGGCTTTGTCTTGCCAGCATGGACGTCCAGTTTTGAGACTGAGAAGCACATTTAGCATCTCTGACTGAATGCATATACTGGTAGTTGTACATTCCGTTCACCTCGAACATCACAAAATCTGCTGGCAGGTACTCCTCAAACTTGGCACCGTTCCATCTGAAACCGCAACAGGAGGGTCGGCTCTGGCATCACTTCAAACCAAGATGATAGTCTGTACATGATTTCCAACACTTGCAAGGTCATTTAAACTGCAGTATAATGTAGTTATTTATGAATACAAATTATATACAAACCACACAGCAAAAACATCTTCAGGATTGACTGAGCTCTCAGTGTTCTCCAAAACACTGCCCATAAGGAATCTTCCAGTGCAAAAAAAAAAGTGGATAAATCCCACTTTAAAAAGCAAGGTAAATTTCTCTCTTTCTATTCAGTTTAAATTAATATAATCTTCTAAACTTTGAACATTGTGAAAGTGCTTGAACATTTGCCCGCTGTACAGTTTTTCCAGCCAAAACAAAACTCCTATCGTGACAGGGGTGGGGGACAGTGTTGAAAATCATGAGGGTAAGTGCCAAGTGAAGTAAAACACAGAGAAGTGCAGTAATGCTTCCAAGCTCCACAGCTGTGATGTATAGACACTTAAGGAAGACTGGCACTGAACATTTAAGTCAGGGGTTCTGCTGGATGCCATTTACAGCTAAAGTCAATATAGTGCATTAACAACCTGTGCAGTAAGTCTAAAACAAGCACGTTAAAGCGCTGTCAGAATGTAAAGTAATCTGATGAATCTTTAACTCCACACAGCTGATCAGGGTAGTTTACACTTTCAAAAACAAACAAACAAAGCCCACATGCTTGTTGTGAACATAACGATGAGCCTGTTGTTCCTGAAGATTCCACTTACACACTAGGAATTATATTTTTAAAAAATGAGTAACATGATTTTTTCAGTTAATCTGGAAGCACAAATCAGCCCACTAACTGATATATTGTGTTCATACAACACATGATATTGCTCTTCTGAAGATAAAATCCCATATTCGGTTGCAAGATGATGGAGGACTTACAGCTCCAGGGTTGGTTTCCATGGCATGTCGTAATAGGTGAGTAAGGGGCAGTAAAAACTGTAAAAGTCATACTGAACATTGAGATCTTTGCTAGCTGAATTTGGTCTGAACAGATGTTCTGGGTCATAGACACTTCTGGGGATATAAGAAGAACCGTTTTATTTCCAACTGAGAATTGCACACTTCACAATTGGCAAATATTTATTGCTTCAGTCCAGAAACTCTTATAAATGATACCTACTTTGGAATAGTGTAGGAGAAGTTGTCCTGAAGTACTTTCTGGGTTAAGATACCCTTGGAACATGCTGTTATGTTGCTAATGTGAAGACATGTTGACAGGAAGCAAGAGGAAAAATTAGCAAATTTGCAATGTAATGCATATTGAAGTAATGTAATGTAATGCATACAGATTGAAGGCATAAGCTCTGTCTTACTTCAAAACACGTATATGTTTTTCAGGAGGGCATCCACTTAGGATGTGGGCTTTCTACAACAAAAGAATTTAATCAACTGTTTTATGACGCATTACTTTTATTATTTATTTTATTATTTACCATTATTTATTATTATTATTTAATATCACCAAGTATTTGGTCCCAGTGTTATAATAAGAAAACAGTGTTCACCAAAGGGTTATGGTCTTTGCACACTATATGCCTTCCCATCAGGTCTACTGTGACGGTAGACAAGATTCCTCTGTCCTGAGAGCTGTTATGGAAGAGAAAACGCTGCACAACACTGCCACCTCCTGGAACACTCTATTCTCCTCAACAGTGCTAATGGCACTGAGGTCAATTCCAAAACCACCATGAAAATCATGTAAAACAATTAAAATACTCCAATCCTGAATCTTAGGGTTGTGAGTGACATATATACCTTAAATTATAAATATGGATGAACTTGTTTAACAATCAAACAAACAAGCAAACAAAACAACATTTCCATATAACAATCTTCCTACCTATATAACACATTTGTAGCTTCCTTGGCTTTTTTTGGATTAACTGTGATGTCCTGCAACAAAGTCCAACACATTGCAAAAACAAGAAATATAAATACCATACCTGAATATGTATTTGAATGTGCTCTAAGCACAGGTAGTACATGAACACACGTGAGCATTAGAGTACCAGTCTGTATTTGTTATTCCCTTTAGAGGTGATGTCATCCTCCCTATATGTGCATTCAGCTTGCATGACCTCAGCATCTGTCACTGTGACCTACCAGAGAATCAGGAACCGGGGAATTGCAAGAAAGTGGACAATCCAATGTGGCCACATCCTTAACCCACACCATTTGCACAAAACTCTACTCAGCTGGTTTCTTACCAGTGGAAACAGTGGACTGAAAGGGGAGGTAATGAAGACAGCAGAGAGTTGAGTGGTGCAGCCTATGTCAACGTAAAACAGCTGATTTTCAAAGTCACTGTGAAACTGTTCTACCTAAGATAGAATAGAGCAAACTGTATACACTTTTTTGAATACAAGAGCTAACAAATCAGAGTAATATTTAAAGAGCATAATGTTAATACCACATGCTCTGATTAAACATCAATGTTGAACAAACACTAACGTAGCATGATATCATAGCTTTCTTTTAAAATTAGCCTCATTAGCATTAGACAGCTGGCAACAATGGTGTTGCTCAGTTGACCTGTAATTAAAAACATAAAATGTTTAAAATATTGGGCAGTTTGTTGCCTGACCGGACAAGACCCAGCAGGAGGATCAGAGCGTGTTAGCTCATAGTTGACATTGATGTAGGTACGGTCGAAAATAAAGTCCGTCATCAGCTTGTCCTCGCTCCTGGCTTTGACCAGCATCAGATCTCCATATTCAGTGAACGTCATGAAGATTTCCTCAGAGACATCCATGACCAAAGCAAACTGAAAAGAGGGTCATTATCTGACCACATACTGCAAGTCTGCGATTTACTTTCACTATAGTATGTGATCATGAATGTTAAACAGAAATGATAACTTAGCACCGTAAGCTCAAAGTGCAAATGATTTGTTATTGTGCAAATCACAAAAACAGCTGTGGGTCACATGACCTCACTGATGGCTGCACTGCTTTTTACTTTAGTCACTGCTGCTTCAAGTCCAACTCTTCCATAGTACATAGTCCCATCACTTGTGAAAATGGCCACAAAACCATGATTGCCTGCAGAGTGACAAAACATGTTAATGATGTCCTTTCTACTGTGCAGGGAGAAGGTGGTCCTTCAACTGTGTGTCAGCTGTGACTACCTGTCGTAACCTGCAGAACTGTTGCACCTGGAGAGGGTAATGTGCTGTTCTCTTTACCAATTTGGCAGAATGGTATAATATTGATTCCTAATCAACAAGAAGCAATGAACAAGAAGAAAAGCAAATATTCACTGATCAGATATCATATGAGTTTACAGTAAAATTACCTGTCAAGCTAGGAAAGTAATTACATTTTGTTTCAAATTCAAATCTGAATATTTTCCTTTTTTGTGCTAAAATGTATAAAGACTTTGATGAAAATGGCTGCAGCTGTTGTGATTATGTAACTCCTGACTACCAAGAGTTTACCATGGTTGGGTGAATACAGCAGCATGTGTGGTGACCATACAATGAGGTGTCCTTGCATGCCATGGAGCTGGAGGACCTGGGTGTGGTGCAGAGGATCCCTCAGTGGGTGCCAGACTGTGCCCAGGAGGGGCTCGGAGAATACATTCCGGAAAGAAAGCTGCCACAAATCAGGTGGTACCCCGCAGGAGTGATACATGATACAGCTGTTTGCATAGATGGGTAATCATACCATATTCTGCTCATCTGTGACCATAGCCACAATGGTAGACAGGGTAGGCATATTGTACACACCGCCAATAAACTGCTGTGATAACAAATGGAGATAATTTTAAAAATTACCTGTGCAGTTCCACGTGTTCTTTGAGACATCTGTATTGTCTAAGCAATGACTGTATTCACTTGAACATGCACAATTCAGAGTTATTTCAGGGTAAAAAACAACAACAAAAACAGTAAGATAATCCTGTATGTGTATCGTTTCCCACCTTTGCCACTGGTGCAACTCGCAAAATCTGAAAATGGAATCCTCCATCCAAAGAGAGAAAGACATGCTGATTCTCAACAGCACTTCCAACTTTGTAAACTATAACAGTTGAGCTCAGATCCTACGCAAACACAATGGTGCGCAGTGTGAATGTTATCACTAGACTTTCAGAGCAAGCATTTATATGTACCTGGGCATGATCTGCATTTACCACACAGGCCTTGTCCTTGCTGAAGCAGCACTGAAGAGATGACACACTAGACACACTCGATGTGATACCTGACAATAACACGTCCACTTTGAGTGTATGCTGTATACATAGCTCACTTCAATTGCTAGTGACTGCACTAAAATGTGCTATGATAACTTGATAAAAATAATAATAACAAAAAACCTTGTGTGGCAATCCAGGTCTGTGTTGTCAAGGAGTAAAGGTAGACCTGCCCAGCAATCACAAACACAACATGGTCTAGCACAAAGGCAGCAGATGAGACAGAGCCACTGGATATCTAGAAATATTGGATAATGTTAAGTTTAATTTAAATGAATTTACACATTATTTGTAATGTGAACTGTTTAAAATCTGAGAGTGGAATGTCATGTTTCATTTTAACACCTGTGGTCCAAAATAGTGAAGAGGCAGAGAATATTCCTCAAAAAATGATGTTGTCAAGAAGATCTGTTTTTTGCTATTTAAAAAGTAAGTTGTATCAGTAAACATGCATACACACAGACACAGACACAGACATAGACACAGACACACACACGGGGGGGGGGGTGTATTAATAATTGTATTACATGGAAGCTCAGAGTCATGTTATTTAAATATTATGCCCCTATGACATCATGTCTCACCTCATGTATAGTGCAATTCGTTTGTTACAGTAATTCTGTACTAAAACCGGTCTATTGTCGTGGTTATACAAAGATACCTGAAAAAAGAATGTTTTATTAACATAAATGACAACTATACACAATTTACACTATAGATCTGATGGGAGCTACATATTTTTTTTAACTTACCATTACTGACACACGTCCTTTATATTCAGATGGTGTGAGGCTGTTACAAATGATTGTTGTTAAAATATAGAAATAATAAACTCAAATAATTACGGCTGCATAAAATGTGGATTATGATGTTAGTATTATTGTCTAGTGACAGCAAGGGTGGTTCGTGTAAGAAGCAAAAAAGAGCAGCTGTGCTTATTTTACGTGGGATGAAAGAAATATCCACGTAGCTAGTCAGCCAGATGGAAAGTGTAACATTCTAGCTACTTCGAGTGTTATTACGTTACCTCTTCGGCTGTCCCCAAGTAAATATTTTACACAAGAGAAGTAACGTAGGAGCAAGTATGCATTTGTAAAAGTTTTTCCTCATAGCTGACATTTCTAACTATATCTAGCATTTTTCCGATTAGTAAGCTGTACATGTACGTACTGTAACTGACTAATTTAGATATGACTACAACACAAAGTAACGCGCGAGCGCAGCCAAGTTGGACAAATCTAGCTAACCTAGCTAGCTAGCTAGGACATCATTATCGACAACAGTTTACATGGTTTGACATGATATTATGTTTATTGTGTATCTCTGTGATAGTGTATCTGCGCCCTTATTCTTATACCGACAGCCAAATGTTATTAAACATTAAAGACGTGTTCGCTATTACTTAAATTGCTTACTTAATAGCTAACTAGCTATCGATGTTGTGTGGGCAAGTAATCATTGCGCAGTTCCAACGCAGCTTTGATGTGCACGAACCAAATTACTATGCGCGGGCACCGTTTAACAACGACCAGTACATCGCATTTGCAGTTGATACTTCGGCGCCCGAAAATACACTGCAGCATGGAGAAGAAAAGGCAAACGTCTTGATCGTATAACAAATCGAATCATCACGTAGATAACGCAAGTGTATGTGCTCCTGGCTTGAAATATTTGGAGGTCGTTCATAATTTAGTATACACTTGGAAGACAACTTGAAAACTTAGTATTCAGGTCAGTATTCAGGCACGTGAGTAAGGCATTGCTGTTGCCTCACTAGCTACTTGCTGGCTAACTCTGCTAGTGTGTTAGCTAGCTAATCAACAAGTTAGCACAGCTAGCTAACTAACCGTTTCTGGTATTATGTAGCTAGATATATTAGTTACTTCAGTCTGAGGTTAGCAAGAAGCTATCAAATTAACCGTCAGTTTTCTCAATTTGTTTTGTGCAACTAGGGTAGCTAGCTACTTCAATAGACTTTAGTAAAATGTATAACAAGCAGTAAACCAGAGGCTTGTATATACATATATATATAGTTAATAGACGTTTTAGCTAACGTTAATTTGTATTATGGCTGGCTATAGCTAGTTAGCCTACCTAGTTAACGCTAACTAGTTAGCTTGTTGAATGTAGCTAAAATAGCTAGCTGTCTTGTGGGATTTAACGATATAATCTAACGATAACGGCTTATCAAACCGGTGTAGCCGGCAGCAGAAACTTTTTATAATATAATTGATAAGTTGTACAGAGCGTACCTTTACGAGTTGTTGCTGTACTCTAGTAATTACTGTAATTACTGTCTCTAGTGCAGTTATCTTTTAATGTGTCCTTTGTGTGTGGATATATCTTAAGCTGCTGTAACAAACAATTATTTTCTGGAGTTAATAAGGTATAATACATTATAGTCTTATATGTTTTATAGTACATTTTATGGTGAGCGTTGGAAATCTCCCACGGACTGCTTCCTCATGTTTCCTCTTCACTGTGATTTCAGCCTGATGGAGGAAACTGAAAACCTTGAACATGGAACGGACATCCTAGTAGAACAAACAGCAAGTGACAAAGCCAGGGCTAAATGGACTCAAGAGGAAGTAAGTAAGACCATCAATGATCTGGAAACAGCTGGTGTGTACATCTCGGTTTGTGCTAAATCGATATCTTTATCTTATACACTGTCATTACATTCCGAGGCTATGGAACACTCTATCCCTTACTATTACATTCCGAGGCTATGGAACACTCTATCCCTTACTATTACATTCCGAGGCTATGGAACACTCTATCCTTTACTATTACATTCCGAGGCTATGGAACACTCTATCCCTTACTATTACATTCCGAGGCTATGGAACACTCTATCCCTTACTATTACATTCCGAGGCTATGGAACACACTATCCCTTACTATTACATTCCGAGGCTATGGAACACTCTATCCCTTACTATTCGCCAAGCACCTTCGGCTCCTGTTTTTAAATCACGCCTAACTGGCATTGAAGTAGTGAGGAGTGATTTCATTTCTTTTGTTCATTTTTACTTGTTTACTTTAATGTATCTGTTAGTCTGTTTGTGGATTGTATTTGTATTTTAGATTTTTAATTGACTTCTTTTATTACTATTTGCTGTACAGCACTTTGGTCAATGTAAGCTGTTTTAAGAGTGCTTTATAAATTAATTTATTTTACCATCATGCATTCCTTGCTCAAGCTCTTGGAAAGCTTGACAGTTTTGTGCAGTTTTTAATTTTTGTACACATAGGATGAAAATCTCAAGTCACTGGTTCAGAGCTTTGGCCCACAAAATTGGAATGCAATTGCTTTCCTCTTACCAGTAAGTTACAGGAGTCTTTCATGAAATAAAACAATATTACTCTCTTTTATTGACAAGATTAATTGCTCTATGTGAGAGTGACACATGGAAAGCTAAAAAGAATTTCATATTAATTACATGTTCAAAGGGGCGCAGTGAGCAGGACTGTAGGCAGAGGTTTACTACCGTACTGGATCCAGACCTTGTCAAGGGAAGTTGGACTAAGGAAGAAGATGAAAGGGTGAGCTGTATTTTATATACTGCAGTCTGAGATTTGCATTATAAACACAGAGATTATAACGTGTGTTTCTGTGTGTGTTTGTATGCAGTTGTTGTCTTTGAATTTAAGTCAATAGATTCCAAATAAAGTGCTTATTTTCATAGCTTATTGAATTGGTGACTAAGTTTGGAGACAAAAAGTGGGCAAGGATTGCCAAGTACCTACAAGGGCGCAGAGGGAAGCAGTGCCGAGAGCGCTGGCATAACCATCTGGACCCTTCAGTAAATAAAACCTCCTGGACCACAGAAGAGGACATCATCATCTGCAAAGCCCATAATATGTTAGGAAATTGTTGGGCCAAGATTTCAAGATTGCTTCCCGGGAGGTATATTTATATTTTATTTCTATCTTTATGGTTGATTAGACAGAGAAAAATAGAAGCCGTGTGACTTAAACAGTATGTTGATCAAATACTCACATCAAAATATTTTACAATTGTGTATGAAAGCTATTACATTGTTTAATATGTTTTTATCTTTACATTGAAAATGCATTTTTATTTGGTGCTTCTCCTGGAAATGCTTTCAAGTGTAGTGAGTAAAAGGACGACTCAGATCACTGAGTTTAGTGTAATATTTGTTTTGAGCATCAGATTTTATTTGCACTGTCAGTGTGAGCTTTATTTCATCAAGACACTGGCACTGAATAATTTGTAATGTGTCTGACAGGACTGATAACTCCATCAAAAATCACTGGTATTCAACTTTAAAGCGCAAACTGGAAACCGGTGCTTTGGTGCTGGATGATGGAGATTTGTCTGAATTAGATTTGTCTGTACAGAACAGAGAGCATAAGTCTCCTCCTGTAGAGAGAAATGAGGTATGGCATTGTCATCTTCTGAAGTAATATTGTGATGGAGCTTGTTAATTTTTTGAGTATGAATAAGTGAGTTGTTACTACAATGTAGGAAATATTTTTTCAGGTGGACACTGTTTGTGAGGTTGGTTTGACGTCAGGTGCTGTGATGGACAAAACTGAGGATGTAAGTGGTTTGTGGGTTACTTCAATAACAATGAAACAATGTATAACAAATCTTTGGACCATAAAATGCTGCTTCTCCAATCGTGCTATCAAAATGTGCTGTTGTAACAGCGTCGCCATAGGTTAATAGTGTGACCTCTGGTGTTCAAATAATACAACTGCATTAGAGAACATAAACAACATGATATCGTATACGATCACATTTCTGTATCACGATGAATCATGTGACGATGCTTTGTTACACCCCTGGTAAATTCATATTAATATTAATCTGAAATTGGAAGTATATAAACACGTGATTTTCAGAATATTTAAGCTTGTTCCAATATTATAGGTCTCAACTTGGTTAAGTTTTCTTCTTTAAAATGCTCTGGAAAATCGCAAAGTATGTATATGGAAGGTAGTAAATTGAATAGACATTTAATAGATGCATTACATCTCCTTAACAAAGATATATGTTATGGACTCCTTTTATTCAGTAAATGATTGAATGTGTGAAACTCAATTATTTGTTCATTACAAGTAATTTTTTAAAACACAATTTTTGTCCTAGCTAAAGGACACTACAACACCGCCTCCCAAAATCAGTTTGGAAGATTTCTGTTGTGATGTTGTTTTGGATTCGGATCCTGTCATTGTTGCTCCTGAGCAGGTAAGCATATTAGGGCTGTAATTGAACTGTAGATTTGTTATTGGTGAAGTCATGTTTTTTGTGTTGGACTTCGTACCATGTTTGAAGTGATATTGCAGTTGAGTTTCAGAAATGTATATAGGTGCTGGTCATAAAATTAGAATATCATGGAAAAAGTTTATTTCAGTAATTCCATTCAAAAAGTGAAACTTGTATATTCATTCATTACACAAAGACTAATGTTTATTTCTTTTAATTTTGATGATTATAACTGACAACTAATGAAAATCTCAAATTCAGTAACTCAGAAAATTAGAATATTACTTAAGACCAATACAAAAAATTTTTTTTAGAAATGTTGGCCAACTAGAAAGTATGAGCATGTACAGCACTCAATAATTAGTTGGGGCTCCTTTGGCCTGGATTACTGCAGCAATGCGGTGTGGCATGGAGCTGATCAGTCTGTGACAATGCTCAGGTGTTATGAGAGCCCAGGTTGCTCTGATAGTGGCCTTCAGCTCTTCTGAATTGTTTGGGTCTGGTGTATCGCATCTTCCTCTTCACAATACCCCATAGATTTTCTATGGGGTTACGGTCAGGCGAATTTGCTGTCCAATTAAGAACAGGGATACCATGGTCCTTAAACCAGGTACTGGTAGCTTTGGCACTGTGTGCCAAGTCCTGTTGGAAAATGAAATCTGCATCTCCATAAAGTTGCAGGAAGTGCTCTAAAACTTCCTGGTAGATGACTGCGTTGCCCTTGGACCTCAGAAAACACAGTGGACCAACACCAGCAGATGACACCCCAGACCATCACTGACTGGAAACTTTACACTGGACCTCAAACAATGTGAATTCTGTGCCTCTCCTCTCTTCCTCCACACACTGGGGCCTTGATTTCCAAAGGAAATGCAAAATTTACTTTCGTCAGAGAACATAACTTTGGACCAGCAGCAGTCCAGTCCTTTTTGTCTTTAGCCCAGGCAAGATGCTTCTGATGCTGTCTCTTGTTCAAGAGTGGCTTGACACAAGGAATGCGACAGCTGAAACCCATGTCTTGCATACGTCTGTGCGTGGTGGTTCTTGAAGCACTGACTCCAGCTGCAGTCCACTCTTTGTGAATCTCCCCCACATTTTTGAATGGGTTTTGTTCCACAATCCTCTCCAGGGTGCGGTTATCCCTGTTGCTTGTACACTTTTTTTCTACCACATATTTTCTTTCCCTTTGCCTCTCTAGCAATGACCTTTTGTGCAAGGTGTCAGTGGTCATCTTTTGGACAACTGTCAAGTCAGCCTCATTTCAGTCTTACTCATGATTGTGTTGCCTACAGAAGTAGACTGAGAGACCGTTTAAAGACCTCTGCAGGTGTTTTGAGATAATTGGCACATTAGAGTGTGGCACCAGGTGTCTTCAATATTGAACCTTTTCACAATATTCTAATTTTCTGAGATACTGGATTTGGGATTTTCATTAGTTGTCATTTATAATCATCAAAATTAAATAAACATCTGAGATATATCAGTCTGTGTGTAATGAAATGAATATAATTTACTAGTTTCACTTTTTAATGGAATTACTGAAATAAATCAACTTTTTCATGGTGTTCTAATTTTATGACCAGCACCTATATTAGCAGTGAAAAATACAGCATCTTAACACAAAACCGATTATCATAATTGTCCTGAGTGATAAGACTATTAATTGCATTTGGAAACTGCTTTGTCCATTTAACTGCACAGTTGTATTGCTGTTATATAATGATTATTCAGTGAAGCTTGGCCAGTTATGATTGGTCAAATTACCCACCTCCCCAAACAAACAAAAACAACAACAACAAACTATGATCCCTTGTGTTTTCAGCATCTAAAAAGTCTCTCAATATTTTAATTCACTTAATATTAAGAGTGTAGGTTCTTCTTTACCATTAGACAGTTAGAAGGGAGGAGAATCCAGTGGTGGAGAAGCAAGAGGAGCTGAGCTGATTGAATGAAAATAGAGATCTTTGAGCAGGGAAGACAGAAATGCAGGTGAGGGTAGAGGGAAATGTGTGAGGAGAATGGAGGAGAGTAAACCACCCAGAAAGTACACGTACACAACAGACAAAATTACAACATTGACACTTCTTAATAAAGCATGACTTTAAGCTTATGACATAATTAACAAGACTTTTATTAGAAAACCTTTGAAATAGAGGAGAAATGTAAACAGTTAAAATCAGGAGAAAAATTGAGGATCTTAATCTAGGAGCATCTAAACATAAAACAAATACATTGATTCTTCCTGTCATTACATGTAATAAGAGACTTGGAATTTTTTGCATATGTCTGTATACATGTTTTAAATATTAAATAGAAAAACCTCATCTCTTTACAGTTAATCACAAGCCAAAGTACAATGATTCCAAGAAGAAACTGGAAACTCAAAACAAGAAAGCAATTGAAAGCAGATTTTAAAAAAGACATGAACAAAAGCCCCCTGTCAGGTTCCACTTCCAGTCCCAGTAACATTGCACTGTCACGACAGAAAACCATCACAAAGGCAGTGCTCCAAATGGTAGCAGAAGACATGCTGCCACTTAGCATTGTTGAAGGATCTGGCTTCCGGAACTTGGTTGCTAGTATTGGCCCCCAGTACCCCAGACTTTCCCAGCGTATGGTGGCACTAAAGCTTTATGATAAAGTGGAGAAGAGTGTTAAACCACATTTGATTAAACAGCTCAGGGACTGTGTCACTGGTAGCAGAGGCAGTGACCACGTCCACGTCACTGCGGACATTTGGTCCAGTGAGTATGCTGAACCTGTTCTTGCTGTTCAGCTACATTTCCTTGACGATGATTGGAATGTTCATAGGCCAATGGTCGCTTTTCGCCATTTAGATCGGAAACACTTGAATATCTTAGTTAAGAGAGAGCTGGAGGCTGTGCTCCTTAGCTACGGCCTGTTTCATTACAACATTGGCTATATTATTGCCCATGAAGCCAAGAGTACCATTGCTACACATGACCTCTTCTGTGACTACAAGATAATGCATAGTGCACTGAAGGACGACCCTGATGAAGACGAGTTATTAGATTTCCTTGATGATCAAGGTTCTACAGTGGATTTATCTGATGTCTTGCTGGGCAAAAATGTGGACTGTATTAGCAGCCTACTGCACTTGGTGATTAAGGAAGCACTGAAGGCCTCTCGTTCTGCAGAGTATGTGCTCTCTCAAGTCCAAGATATTGTGGCCTTCTTCCGCCGCAGTGCCTATTGGAATGACGTTCTTGTGAAGGAATGCAAACTCTCCCTTGCAAGTCCTTACAACTACAACAGCTACTCGTGGAACTCCACTTTTACTATAATTCGCAAACTAGTGAAGGAATTTTCCTGGGGCTCTGTGATGGCTGTTCTCGCACAAGCCCGCAGAGAGGCAAACGACACTACTGTTTCTCCACCAGTAATCCACGTCAAGCGTGAACAGGTGATGGACATTATAGGCCTGTTGGAGCCCTTTGAAGAAGCCATCCAGGTCCTTCAAGATGATGGCATCACTTTCTCTCTCATCATTCCATCTCTGGTTGGGCTTGACAGAACCCTCACAAACAAGTCGACAAATTATACGCATTTCTGTAAAGCTCTCCGCTCTGGCCTGCATGACTACTTCCAACCTTTGTTTATGCAAAGAGATGTCATACTAGCCACAGTCCTGGACCCACGTATTAAGCTTCAGCCTTTTGATGATGGCAAAGAAGTAGCATTGGGTACCACACTTGTCCCACCTACAAAATACTGGGCTTGTTCAATATTAGAATCTGCAATGAGTGAAAACAACACATGGATTCCTGTTGAGGAGGGCAATGTGGATTTCCATTACAAAGGTAAAGTGGACATAGGAGCTGCCAGTTTAGGCAACATCACATCCAAGAACATCTTTAGTTTCATGCAGCCTGCCTCAAAGGCAATGGTCTCAGAGTTGGACCTCTATATATCAGAACCTTTGCTGGATGGAGATGCTTCCATCCAGGTGTTTTGGAGAGAGGCCACTCGCTTCCCACAGTTACGAAATCTCTGTCACAAGCTTTTGGCTGTCCCAGCCTCTTCAGGAGGGTTCAAACGTCTCTTTCCTCTGGCCGCATGTATAGTGCGTGCCCGAAGAAATAGGCTGCCAGAACACACTACAGAGAGACTGGTACTGTACAGAGAGTATCTAAACTTAAAGGGTAAGAAACATGGTATTGGATTGTAGACTCAATATCTGGAATCTCTTTTGTTTGTTTGTTTGTTTTGGGGGTCACATGCTGTGTCCAAACAGAACTGACTGACTACTCCCCATGTTTCAAGTTAATAGAAGTTTACTGATGTTTTGTAGACCTGAACTGTTAGGACACTAATGTTTGTCTGAAGTTAACATTTGTGCTTGTCAAATGTGCTATCCTTATGTTTCAATACAGATGTTTTAATTCATGATTTAATACTGTATGTTCATTGAAAAATATTATTAAACGCAGTGCTACACGTTCCTTATTTGTGTTCTTAAAGTAACATTTACATCAGCAGACAATAATACTGCCTTATGATTAGCTCTTGTCTCGAGTATGGTACTCGGATCACTCTTAAATTGAATGCATTTTTGGACTGTATTTTAAGTTGTGTTCAGGCTTCCAACATTTTTTTGATTTGTAAATTGCTCCATCTTGGAATGGTTTATTGTTATTTGTGCTGACTCACCATTAAGTGTACTTGCCAGAATTCACCTTTACATTAATGCATTTTAGCTGGTAATGCATATTTACTTTATCAGATACCTGGCAATAACTGGCATTGGTTACATAACAAAATAAACTCCTATGGTGCTATACAGGTTCTCATGTGCGAATTCGTGCATCTGTCGCTTGCCTGCAGGAGTTTGGGGGGTTGCATTTGGATACACTTTATTAGACGCTTTTTTTAAATTCGATTCCCGTAGCATTGACAAGTTCTGTTGACATGAAATTGGTAGAGTAGAGCGAGTCCTTGACGCCTGTAGAAATGGACAGTATGCCATTTTGAAAAACTTTTTTGGTTGCCCGTTCACCACATATCTTAACCTGAGTGGATGTGGTGTTTTTAAGGAAGTTTAATTCACTAAAACTAAAAATCCTTTTCATGCCTCCAACGTCGTAATTAACTGGATGACTTTCGGAAAAACTATTAACGTGTGGCGTTTAAAGGAGGATTTCACTGCTCTTCTAAAACAGGCTCTGGAAATAAATAGACCAAGAATGAAACAAACTGGGAGTAAGTTAAATTTTAATGACAACATGATGCCTCTTTAGTTCAAAAGCTGGAGTGCAATTTCAGGGGTCAGTGTTTGGCAGTTTTTAGCACAGGAAATTTGAAACGATGAGAATAACAAACTGGTATTCGGGGATCGAATTTTAACGTGCCTACAATAAACCAGAAGATTTCCCGTCTCATCTCCGAAATGCTCGTTCAGTGTTCGTAACAGACTCCTGTAGGTGGCGCTGTGCGAATTCTGCTTGTAATGTATGTGTTGTAAAGAAGCTCGCGCTGAAGTTTAGAATTAAAAATGGCGTGTACAGTTAGTTCGGGAGCTAACCCCAAGTTATGTATGCTTGTTCATGTTATAGTTTTTGCCTGGTATGTGTTCGCTCTTCGGTCTAACTGCTCGTTAGAAATTTCAGACAGACATCCTGGAGCTCGGACATACGGAGGTCGCTGGAAGTATTTAACCTTTATCAATCTGGTAAGTAGCTATTGCTAAATGATTCTGACCATAGCCGCTAATCTGTTTTTCAATGAAACATTTGCTTACGAAGATGTAAAATAGCTACTGGTTTTCATATTACTGTCCGGCTATGTTTAACTAACCGCGAAACTGCGTATCACCGGAGGTAAGATGCCAACAACTCCATGTTGGCTATCTGCATTTGTTTCTATGCAGGTTATGCAGACGGTCTTCTTTGGGCTATGCGTCCTAACTGATTTTGTACACATTGTACTGCCGAAAAACACACGATGGGGGATTAAACTATTCCTTGAAACAGCGAGAGATGGATTTTTCACAGTTTTGGCTGTTCCTGTTGGCACCGTGAGTCTGTTCTTTGTTCATAAAAATTAGCTGTCTGACAAGAAGATGAGGGAATGGACGAGCGTCAGTTGAATGAACTGCACCTGTTCTGTTTCAGTTTGTGTGCGCTTCCTTCTGGTCCCTCTACGCATACGATCGTGAGTTGGTGTATCCAAAATTTTTAGATGACATAATTCCTCTTTGGCTTAATCACGCCTTAGTAAGTATTTTCAGTTTGCTATTTATTTCCATTGACCAATCGCTTAAGGCAGTGGACATCATGAACTGTTGTTTACTGTAGTTCTGTTTTTTTTTACCCCACAGCACACTGTAGTGATGCCTTTGCTTTTGCTGCAGATGAGC
Organism: Tenebrosternarchus preto; assembly: GCA_025802075.1. NCBI lineage: Eukaryota > Metazoa > Chordata > Actinopteri > Gymnotiformes > Apteronotidae > Tenebrosternarchus > Tenebrosternarchus preto. The sequence continues at coordinate 76,909 of JAOYMR010000022.1, forward strand.
CTTCAACAACACAAACACCCAAGTCGCTCTAAAGGCATACTCACCCTCGCGCTGTTTGCTTCACTGTATTTGGCATGGTAATTTTTTCTTTGTGGTTTTTTTGATAAATTTTTACTGTTGTGAGTTTCTAACATTTCGTACTGGTTCCTAGCTTGAATATTTTTTAAAGACTGAATAAAAATGAAATTAACTTAATTGTAAATAGGTATTATTACCTGGTTACTGATTTATTATTACTCCCATTGTTGTTGTTATTATTAATTATTTTTGTTTGTCATTTTTTTATCACCATTGTTGGTTTGTGCATGTGTCATTAGTACATGTCCTTTCTCCAGGGGATGACCCCTATTAATTCATGAATCATTCATGAACCACTAATAAGGTCTTTAAAAAAAGGTGAATGCAGTCACATTGAACTGGCCCCATGCGGTGTAAAAAAAAATGCTAACACATATGTATATATTTTAGGGTCTTGTGGGTTCGCCATATTTCGGGGATCTGGGTGTACCCCATCCTGGCTCGTCTCAGCCCAGTAGGCTTGGTTCTGTTCCTGGCCGTGGCCTCTGTCAGCATGGTCCCCCTTTACCTTCTGGGGGAGAAGCTCAGTCATGTGATCTGGAGCCCTTTTGGTGAGAAGCCAGTCCTACTAGACCTGCCACCTTAACCACACCTCATAGCAGTGGTGGTGTGTACAATGTCTCCTAATCTCCTAATCAAGGATAAGTGGTGTCCCATCCCTTTGTTTCTATATAATGATTGCTATGGAGGGGGTCAAATACAATCATGTGATTAAGGTTTCTTGCTGTGATTCTGTTCTTTCAAAGGGGATCAGAAGATAAAGAAATAAGGGAACACAGGAATCCAGATTGACGAACTACATTTAAAATCCAGCTGGACTGGATTCGCATTCGTTGTTCACTCTGGAGTGGGAACTTTGTATGTCTTTATGGCAGGATTAAATGCTGCAGTCTGGAATTATACAGATTAATCATGCTTAATCTAGGGGTATGATGACTGTGTTGATGGCAAAAAACTTGCATTTAATAATGTGTAATGAATGTAATATACTAAAGTATGTTGTTTTGTGAGAATTGTTTTTTAATCTTGAAATTTCAATATCTGTACTATTACAAAATGCTGTACTTTTTAACAAGTGAAGGGCCATGTCTTTGTGTGCAACATTTGATAAATATACTGCTCAAAAAAATAAAGGGAACACTGAAATAACACATCCTAGATCTCAATGAATGAAATATTCCAGTTGAA
>JAOYMR010000022.1:78611-90356 GCA_025802075.1 Tenebrosternarchus preto
AGGTGTCTGCTGTAGCTGGAAAGAAACTCAAATGGACATCTGTCTCTGCTAATGAGTTTGATGCTTTTATTTCACATTATTTTATGACACATGGGATTAGTCAAAGCAAAGAGTTTGTAGATTACTGGTCCCAAAAACAGACTTGCAGGCTTCCATACCACAACTCAGTAATGATCAGCAAGAGTTTTTTTTGCCATTTCAAGCAATCTGCATCTTTCTGATCCTCAGATGCATGCAGAAAACATGAAGAAAAAAGGAACTTCAACATATGACAAGCTCTTCAAAATCAAACCTGTCTATACAGATGTACTTTCAGTGTTTCCACCCCAAGAGAGAATTGCCAATAGAACGTATGGTGGCTTCTAAAGCAAGAAGTGGACTAAAACAGTATATGAAAGCAAAGCCCACCAAATGGGGTTGCAAATTGTTTGTTCTTGCTGATTCAGCTAGCAGGTACATGGAATTTCTTTGTGTATGAGGAAAAGAGTTCCATAGCATCAGGAAAAGGACTTGGTTATGACTCAGTCAGAACATTTGATTATTCCCTGCTAGGCACTGGGTACATGGACCATTTCTGTGCAAGCCCAACATTTTTTTCCTGATCTGCTGCAGGAAGATACTATAGCATGTGGCACCATCCGTACAAATTGGCAAGACTTTCCACAAATACAATGAAATGACCTTCCATATAGAGCCAAGAGAAGAACCATCTGCTGGTACAGAGATGGAAAGCTGATGTTTGTCAAGTGGGTGGACTCAAGGGAGGTGGATATATGTTCCACAATGCACAGGCTCACAGGGGACACAGTAAACAAGCGAGTAAAAAACAAACAAGGTGTTTGGAGTACCACTGCTGGTCAAATCCCTGCTGTAGTCAAAGACTACATGTCTGTGTAAGAAATGTATTGTGACTTATTCTGTAAGGTATATGTAAATGTATTGTGAATAATTCTGTAAGGTATATGCGTATGTAAATGTAGTGACATTCTGTAAGGTATATGTAAATGTATTGTAACATTCTGTAAGGTATATGTAAATGTATTGTAACATTCTGTAAGGTATATGTAAATGTATTGTTACTTATTCTGTAAGGTATATGTAAATGTATTGTGACTTATTCTGTAAGATATATGTAAATGTATTGTAACTTATTCTGTAAGGTATATGTAAATGTATTGTATCTTATTCTGTAAGGTATATCAGATCTCTTGGTTCTGTTCAGGAAGATTTTCCTTGCCATTGTCACCTTGGCCTATTCACAAGGGATCAGGACCTGAATTCTGCATATTTGATTTCTGTAAACCTGCACTGTGACATATTCTGAAATGGTATATACAAACAGATATACAATCAATAAATAAATAATAAAAGCAGTGCAAACTTTATTAAGCATTCATATGACCTTTTAGTCATAGTGTCCATTTTAGTCACAAATCAATGTTCAGTGAATGGACAGTGAGGATGAGCTGGAGAGATCACAGCAGGACTGGAGGTCCTTCTGGATGAACGTCTTTTTAATAGGCTGTCCCATTTCATCAGCTAATCCTTGCTGTCAGAAAACAAGGATTTTAATTTGCTGTTGCAAAATCAGTGTGTTATCTAGAAACTACATGAAATCAAACCTGTTATGATTCATTACTACAATCACCTCTAAAATACTAATTACCTCTCCCACAATCACCTATACATTACAACAACTGTCTCCATATTTCAAGTTATTTCTACATACCAACAATCATCTCTACATTACAACAATCACCTCTATATTACAATCACCTCTACATTGCTACAATTACCTTTACATTACAATAACCTCTACTTTGTTAAAGTTTTCTCTACATTAGTACAATCACATCTACATCTAATTTTTTTCTTTGTGTTCTTTAACTGTTTGTAACAGAAAATCAAGTGCTAAATGCTCTTCACTTACCAGATTAGTCTTTTCAAATAAAAAGTGGATCAAGAATTAAAAATGTAAGCCTTTAGAATGTCGTTTCCGTTCACAGACTCCACAGAGGCAGCTATACTTGCATAATCACAAGCCACACCTGTAAATCCTCTGTGGAAACAAACAATTCATATTCAAATTCAAATCTAATCCATGTACATTTATTGCATGAGACACTTAAAGCTTCCACCACATTTGCACATTACTGAAAAATAACACACTGCATGGAAATATCAAACCTATTAATTTTTATAACTGCACGTAGTACTGGATGCTAGCTGAAGGTACAGGCAAATTCCTCTCTGTAACAACTGTAGCAAGCTGTATTTGCAAATATCAAACAGTACATAAAACATTGGGTCTGTACTGTATTGATGCATATGAGTGCAGGGTTGTGCAAATACAATGGACTCTCTTGTGTCTGTGGTGATGCACCTGGATGCTGTATGTGATCCTCCCAGAAGGTGGTACTGGCTCTCAAGGGTGAGTCCTTTGTCCTGGTCCTTTCTCCATGTCAGCACTCTCAAAGACAAGTCACGTGATGCGGTTACCACGCGGAAACTGTCCTGGAAAATCAGGACAATGTGACTGGAATTTCCTTATGTCCCTGGTAAAGAGTGAAGGTGAGAAGGAGTGCCTACCACACACAGGGAGATTATTGGCTGAACGTGGTCTTTAAAGCTAGCGATGAGGGCCCCTTTAAGGGTGTAGATGTGTAGGTCATTGCCATCGGTAACCAGGATGGTGCTGCTGCCTTTAGCCTGGAGAATGATATCTGAATGCCTCTGGTTTAAATCTAGATGAAATGACTCGACTTGCCGAGCTGAAACATCAGAACAACAGAAAAGCGAGTATGGTTTGGTTATAAACCCAAAACCCAAACCCAAAATCCAAGAAAATCCAAAATTCACACCAACAGTCTTTTATAATGACAAGAAAGTAAAAGCAAAACACAATCAAAGCGGCAGAAATGTCTTGACTGAAAATCATATGAACACGAATTCAGAATGAAGTTCTTGAACTCAAGACCTCAGTTTCACTGCTGGGTTTCAGCTGCCAGACCTACCCTCAGCTTCCAGTTTGTACTTGGACTTCTTCATGCCTAAATCGAAGACTGAGAGGGTGGTGTGTTGGAGCAGGCCTCCGTTGTGGACCACGGCCATTCGCACTGGCTGAGAGGGGAGGAAGACAGCGGCGGAGCAGCCGCTGACAGGGAGACACACACACACCACATCCTCTTCTTCGACAGGACAGCACAGGCTTGCACTCCAGAAAACCTGACAGCAGAAAAGAGCTTCAAAGTTTTGCTCAGGGCAAATCAAAGGTTTGCTCAAAGCAACTCAGAGGTTGGCTCTTTCCCATCCTCTGTATTCTGATGTTCCTTTTTTATTTTTCAAAGAGTTGAAAAAATCTCTGCGAAAAAATCTCTGCATGCTTTCCTTCAAAGGGAGTTTAAACTGTTCAGTTCATTTTGTTCAGAATTTTTAAAAATATTGTCTATTTACAATATTATTCTGGATGGCAGCTAATTTCCATCTGGATCATACATGCTATCTGGAATATCACAATGAATTTAGTTTAAAAAAAGAGGCAGAGTTTCTGTTATCTCATAACAGCCAGAGTGGTTCCAGGTCCTAGGCTAACTGTTGGTATTGACACCAGCATCAGTTTGTGTTTTAATCCCACTGTAAATAACTCTTAAAATGCCAATGTCCTGTTCTTGTTGTGGTTCACCATATTTCTTGAAGCTCAAAATTGGTATTTTTTTAACTTTGAATAGTGATGAAGACACATTCTGCTTTTATAGCCTCCTTTTCTCAGGTTTATATTAGGACAAGCAGTGCCTGGTACTGGTGCGTATCCAGGACACTTAACAAACATGGGACTTAATGCTTGCATTAAAGTTTTGTTTAACAAAATATTAGGACTGAAAACAGATAATAACCCTATTTTGAAGTTAAACGTGTAAAGCTATGATTTCATGAAACTGTGAACCTATGCTTTTTGTTTGTGTTTAGAGACCTCAAGCTACACACCAAGTCAGACCAAATACACACACACATATATATATATGTCTGGAAATTCAAGCCTTTATTACAAAGCTTACCTTTGCACTTAAATCAGAGTTTTCCTTTGAGGCAGCAAGTATCCATTTCTCATCAGGAGATGAGAGGATAATATTTAGTCTAAAGGAATCACACACCACATGCCGTGATATTTCTGATAGCAAGGGGGAGCTCAAGACAAGCAATGAACCTAGAGCAGTTCCCACCTAAAAGGGGAAAAACATGTACAGTATACAAAGTTATGTTCAGTATAAATCAAGGATCAATACTAATTGTGTATTTGTAGTGTATTTACCAGGAGGAAAGAGCTTCCATCCTTGCTGAATGGCAGCAACGTGCAGTAAGAGGAGGCGGAGTTGAAAGAGGCAAGCCCCGCCCCTGACTGCCCCTGCCACGTTTTGATGGCTCCTGTGCTGTCAGAAGTGACTACGACACATTGCTGTGGGTCTGTGACAATGGCTGTCAGTGGGTTCCCAGCCAAGCTGGACCACAGACAGATGCCCTGGGGGGGAAAAAAAACAAAACAAGAAACGCAACACAATAAACGTGCCTCAAGGTTTTGATATAACTCTTAAAGTTCCTTTAAAGTAAAAATATAAAAAAAATCACCTGGTGAATGTCCCATGCTTTGATCGTGCCATCAGTGGACGCACTGCAGACAACTGGAGAACAGTTCCAAATGTCTTGGAGAGTAGTGTTTCCCACCAAGTAAGAAAAGCCAACAACCTTTCCTTAAAGATTAGATGGAGAACCATGGTATTACCAGGCATTTATTACTGCACACACATATTATGAAATTAATGTTATAAATGTAACATTTACATAAACAGAATTTGTGTAAAAATAAATCCAAAAAAAGGTCTGTGCTGCTGGAATGATGGTGAGTGTACAGAGGTACCTTTATGTCCTCGCAGGCTCTTGCAGGTGTAGTCCCCTCCACCCCTGCCTGACTTCATATTAAGCTCCAGCTTTGAGCGATGCAGGTAATACCTTTTCCATGTGTACCTCTCCGAGTCGGGGAGAAGCTGGCCTAGGTTGCAGAAACCCCAACGGCGCAAGCACATTTCTCTGTGCAAGGTGCATTTTTTAGATGATTACTTTCAGTAGTAGTTAATGCACTACTAAATGCAGCCCAGACTTTGCATACAGAATTAATGTTTATTGTGTAACTTACCTCCACAGCCACTGAGTTTCTCCAGCTTCATACCATTCCTCAACAAAAGGTGCAATTAAAGAGAAAAATAATTCATATTTGGTGTATAACTAAACACAAAACATATTACATCTGCTATATACTAATATATCATATTATATAGGCTACTATATATCATAAAATATATTACATCTGTATATATATCAAAGACAATGGTTTAACTATTATATTTATATATACTATATTATATATACACAGCATTTAAAATAGTACTGTTGCAATAATCAGAATCTTTACTATGATAGGGCCCATTTTTAGGTTATGATGGTCCTGTTCCTAGACCTCGCAAGTCCAGTCCACATTTTTGTTGGGTACCATTTACAAACACAACCGGTCCAGTTCTGGCTGAGTTGTGTACAGTTGGATAGACTTGGATACATGAGCCACAACAGGGCGGGCTCAGTATGTGCCTGAAAGGAAATTTCTGGAACTAAGGAGCACTGTATTTTAGACTAGTAATTATTGTATTTTTGTATGGTGGACGTGTTTCCTTAAAATGACTTCCTCTTCCAATACACTACATCAGTCCCAGTGATTTTGACAGCTTTGCTTAGTTGATTAGTTGAGGCAGGTATGTTAAAACAGGGAAAATATTAAACTGACCAGAGCAGCTGCTAAAAATAGTTGCGTTTCTAAACTTCTACAATGCAAGTCACCTCGCTTTCATATCGATACATGCTACCGTAGGCGTGACAAGGAAGTGAAGCGATGTGAAGCCATTGTTCAGTTCCATTACACTTTTTTGTCACACGCAAAATCAGTGCTTTTCTGTGCTCAAATATAAAATAATCAGCAGTATTACCAGTCGGTAGCCTAAATTCTTGACAGGGTGCATGTCAAGTTGTAGAGACCGCGATGTGTAAACAGTAGCTTCATAAAAGGAACAAGATTTGAATTTCGCAACATGTAAAGTTGCTCACCTTACACACACATGAAGCTCTGATTAAGTCTTCCTCATTAAGAAAAGAAAATATGCTTATCCAACAGTCCAACGGTAAATTGTGTTGATTGTATTCCATATTGTGGTGAGAAAAGTAAACAGGGAAGACTACCACGGTTGCCTGACGCTTAGTCGTCCAGGTTTCAGGGCATGTTTACTTAAACTACGGCATAACGATGGGTACAATTCCGCTGAAATGCGTTTCGAAAAGAGCCTACATGGCTGGCGTCTAAAGAAGCTATATTTTTGTTTGTTTGCGTGTTTCTTGTTGTATTAGACCATAATATAGTCTGTTTCTCTCTCTCTGTATTACATCTATTCTGAATATTTCTAATGACATTTTAAAGGTGCCACTGCACATTGTGTGCTGCGATGATACAGTATTGATTAGCCACCATCTGCCCCACTCAGCGCTGGACAGATTCTGCTTCCAGCTCTGTCTTCGTGGTGAAGGTGAAGGCCTAACCTGTGTAAACTGTGTAAATAGCGATATAACTAATAAGCAATAAATCGATAATTGATGTGTAGCCCACAGGTTCTTCTTCAGAGTCTATAGAATTCTCGCATTCACTTTCAAGAATTTATGCAAAACGTGCCATTTTAGAAAATCGTTTGATTTATGGTGAGAAAGCAGAGATTTGTGCTCGCAGACTATCATAACTCATTTGAGTTATGACAACAAGAACATCTTTTTCCGACATGACAATTACACCACGTCTACTCTGTGTGTGACCTTCAGGTTAAGTATGCTGTAGATGGACGGTGCTTTAAAGATAATCACTGGACGCGCTAAGCGTATTTTGACAAAGCGCCCAACAGGAAAAAGGCACTCACGGCACGAGCCTAACCGAAGGGCCTTTCCAGCCTGCCGCCCGCAGTAAGAAAAAGTTGTAAAAAGAATGTTAGAAGGAAACTATTGCTAAGCGAATAAGGTTATTTAAGAAGACAGAATGCTGTATCGCTGTATGATAATTTCCATACACGAATCAAGAGGTATATTAACCTACAGGAGTGGATACGCATTATAAACATTTCTCATCTTTATTGTTCTGTGTACATAGCATGCACGTGGCGCGCTGTATCAGCAGGGGGAGCCATACCAACAGTTGATGCCAATTGCGTTTTTATATGGGCAACATGCGCATCCAAGACCATTACCAAGATACCAGTTCTAAATCTGTTAAGTAAACTCATAAAGGCAGTGAAGTTACTAGTCTTGAATCACATTAAAAGTCTTGAATCATTTTAACACATCGTCACTAGTAATCTCAGTGAGTATGTGTCTGGCAAGGCTGTTGAAGGAAATACACGTTGTAGGTCATTGTAGGTGACAAACTATAAATAAACAAATACATTTATTTTCATAATAGCCTTCTGACGTAAAGACTTACACTCGTGAAGTTTGTCACCGTCACTCTCATTTAAAGGGAAAAATGGACATTTAGATTCTGTCTAATCTAATGTACTGTCTAATGTTCGTGCACGTCCCTTGAAACAGGCAGACGCAATAGCCCATCTGTTAAAAATGCCTACAGCACGCACCTGTACTCATTAAGAAATCACTCAAATAAAATAAAATCACTGAACAGGTGAACTGTCGTTCCTGCAGTAGGCATGTCTCTCAGAGTCCACAGGTGGGCTCAATCCGTGAAGCCTAGAACACGCCCCGGCGTGAGACTCGCGCACTGAAGTGCGCTTTGGAGACATCACACGTCAGGAGGCAGACAGTTTGATTTCAGACCAGCGAACCGCATTCCCATCTGTACCTTCCACCAGTATTTTTATGCGAACTCAAAACTGTGTATTTACGTTCTAATGGGACGTGCTACAGGAAATACACATGAAACGCGTTTGTTTTAGGACTTTCTTTTGAACCAACTTCGGTAACTTAAAGCAGTTGCCTACTGAACAGAATTTTCAGTTTTACATTTCCAAGTTATCATTGCGGGGAACAGACACACGATCACCATGAGCAGAAAAACGCGACGCTGGATATTTCGCGTTTTTCTTTGTCTTGGAATAATCTACTTGAAAATTGGGTGAGTTATGACGGAGAAAAATCTGCATTTCGACTATTCGTATATCGATTCTGGGTAATTCTTTGACATAACACGAAATCTTCTCACACCGCTCAGCTTAATGCATTTCTGCACAACACCATGAACGTATGAAAGGCGGTATAAATAGTTTATGTAGTGTTTGCCAATGTGAAACGGAACCAAGATTTTGAATTAGTGCAATTATCGCAATGCGGAACAGTCTGTAGAGCATAGAATAGTATTGTTTTTACCCTGTACTTGTTGTCTATGAGCCGTGCTTGTGTAAGGCGTCGTTGTATATGAAATGTTCTCGCTGTGCAAGTGCGCTTTGCGCTCTCTTCGGAAAGGGTCATCTCTCAGGACGCGTCTCGGAAACGCAACAAACATTGTTGTATGTGTTTGTGTGTGTGTGTGTGTGTGTATGCAGACGCATCTATTACTATTATATTTTTATGCTTTATTCTACATTGCTTTTTGCATTTAAACTTCTGAATGACTGACGATTTTTTCTGTCGTTAATTGTAGGGGCTTCTCTTCGGTAATAGCGCTTGGAGCTAGCATCATATGCAACAAGATCCCTGGACTCGTACCCCGACAACGGATCATCTGCCAAAGTCGACCGGACGCAATCATCGTTATCGGACAGGGAGCCCAAATGGGGATTAATGAGTGCCAGTTTCAGTTCAAGAACGGTCGTTGGAACTGTTCTGCCCTAGGAGAGAGAACTGTCTTCGGAAAAGAGTTGAAAGTGGGTATGTTGCAAACCTTTTAAAACTCGTCTGCAGCACGTTCATTACGAGTCTACGAAGACAGACATTGCGCAACGGTCTCACTGTAAAGGGAAATGTGTGCATTGATTTGAGTTACAGCTCAGGTAAACCTAAGGCTAAACAGTCACAGTGGCAACGTGTTAAGATGGATTAGGCTAGTTTGAAAAGTTCACGAAATGATCGACCGAGTTCACCTTAGACTTCCGTCCTACATGCCTGGGATGTCTGTCAGATGACATGAGCGCGTGTTTGGTACCTGCGGTCATGCAATCCTGCAGATGCGCGCACCCAGTCACCTTTTAAGACCTCTCTAAAAACTACACAACAAAAGATACATGTCGTTTCTAGTCCGGCGTTCTACTTTTAAATCATCATTCCTGTCAAAATCACAGAAATAAAAAGACAAAAATACTATAAAAAGACTATTTAGGCTTTTGGCCGCACGGTAGCACAAAAATCTCTCCTCAAAAACGGTTACTAAGACTGTTGGCTTTTAGTAGTTCTTTCCTTTGGTTAGATGTGCTTGCACTTATTGTGTGGAGTTAAACAGAGCTTCAGAGAAGAAACACTGTCAGCAACTTCGTCAGTCCCTTTTTCTACATAAAAAGACCTAAGAGTGATGCATTCATGTTATTGTTTGCGTTTTCTTATCTGAGTATCTAACATTTACAGGTGGCTTGGTCTCTCCACAAGTTGTACAATGTATTTCAATGAAAAGAGAAGAAAAAAGACAAGTGCTGTCGAGTGTACAGCAGCGGTAAACACTGTCATGGCCGTCAGAAGCCCTGCTTCACATCATGCCAAATTAGTGTTCTTACCCAAGCAAGGCTACTGTGCCAGAAAACGAGGCTCTTTGTTGTACATGAGCTCAATGCATGCAGGGAAATGCATGCAGGCACGTTCACCTCTGACCTTTTTACCTTTGTGACCTGTTCGTAAGCACTAAACTTTTGGTACCTGGAGCAGAGGTATTTAAGAGTACTTAATAGCGTAATTAATACTACATCACTGTACACTTTAATTGTGTCTTCGTTCTAATACATGTTGGGAAATACAGTGCAGTATAAATTTCAGATGTAGTTTTTTGATGTAGAATGCCTTTTTTAGCAAGAGATAAATACCACATGTTTAAATGGAAATAATATCTATGCATATAGTATTAATTGATATAATTAATAGTGTTGATCCATCGAATACAGCTAGTTTAGGTATTGCATCTGTGTAGCAGTGGGGCCTGATCAATTAGGAAAATTCTTAAGAACTCTGTGCATCTCTAGTTTATTACTGTATTTAAGCAATTTCCCCTCCAAACAGTGCAGCAGATGTAAGGAGGTGGTTCATGGTGAGGTCCTTGCAAATCTATTATGATTAAGGACTTGACCTACTATGCACGTTGACTGGTGCCAATTCTGCAAATACTCTGACCTGTATAAAATATTTCTACAACATGAGAGGGGTGCTAACCTCATGGGTGCAGCTTTTCCTGCCGTGTAATACCAGCAGAGCTGAGGTGATTTTGCTTTTCTTACATATGGCAGAATAATTCAGAGAAATGAATGGATTTCATCACACAGACTCCATTTTAGTGTAGTGGTGATGTCACATGTTACCAGTCAAAAATGCAGTGATGTCACAGTCATGAAACAACAACATTTTTTATTAGTAGAATAAAATTGCACTAAATTTGGACTAAAACTGACCAATTTTTTAGATGATTTCTTATAAAATGCTCCAAAGACACATCAGGTGTCACTTTAGATTTTTTCAAGGCTGTCAAAAATGCTAAACATATATTTTCAATACATACAAACTCTGTATATATTTGTATAAAATACAAACTCTTGCAATGTACATGTCTGAAAAAAAAGTAATGAGTACAGAATCAGTGCTGTAACCATTAAAACCATTAGTCACATTTACATGTTTACACCTCACACTCACAAACATGGTACGCCTTGCAGATCATCCTTGAAATACAAAGAGAAGCTGATAGTAAAGTTTTACATTATAATAACCCTGAGTGCATGTGTGTTTGTGTGTTTGTGTATTTGGTATGTGTATGTATTTATTGATTTGTAAGTTCTCATGGTTGTTCGTGTGTGTGTGTGTGTGTATGTATGTATGTGTGTTATGTGTGTTTGTTCATGTGCGTTTGTTCATGTGCGTGTGTGTCGGTGTGTGTATATGTGCCTTTGTGTGTATATTCTTGTGTATGTGTGTGTTCACGTATGTGTTCATGTGTGTGTGTGTTTCAGGCAGTAAAGAGGCTGCATTCACTTATGCCATCATTGCAGCAGGGGTGGCACATGCCATCACATCAGCGTGTACACAGGGCAACCTGAGCGACTGCAGCTGTGACAAAGACAAGCAGGGCTTCTACGGCCGCGCCGACGGCTGGAAGTGGGGAGGCTGTTCGGCCGATGTCCACTACGGCCTGGGCTTCTCCAAGGTGTTCGTGGACGCACGCGAGATCAAACAAAGTGCCAGAACGCTCATGAATCTCCACAACAATGAAGTGGGGCGGAAAGTAAGTATTATACAAATAAATTATATATGCAAATAACTAAATTAATCATGCAAATAAAATTATGCATTAATGAACTTAACCCTTTAACATCAGTCATGAAATGGCTTTTCTACATATTAGTATTTTCTTTAATATGGAAAAAATACAGCATCTTCTCTTGCTATCAGCAGTTTTATGTTGACATGAAAAGAACGGTACATTTACAGCATTTGGCTGACGCTTTTATCCAAAGCGACTTACAA
>JAOYMR010000022.1:187036-199157 GCA_025802075.1 Tenebrosternarchus preto
GGCCTTTGGATACGACTGTTACATGTTGCGGGGTCATGACAGGGCCTTTGGATGCGACTGTTACATGTTGCGGAGTCATGACAGGACCTTTGGATACAACTGTTACATGTTGTGGAGTCATGACAGGGCCTTTGGATATGACTGTTACATGTTGCGGAGTCATGACGGGGCCTTTGGATATGACTGTTACATGTTGCGGAGTCATGACAGTACCTTTGGATACGACTGTTACATGTTGTGGAGTCATGACAGGACCTTTGGATACGACTGGCGAAGGAGTTTCAGAGCCCTGTGCTGCTCTCCTCTGCACCAGCTACAACTCAGCAGCTCGTAAAAAATACACCAGAGTGGGGTGGGGGTTCCCAGAGTCCCAGAAAATCTTTCGTGAAAGGAGTCAGGCATGTCGTACTCTGAAACTGGTTGGGTTTAAGATATCACAAAAAGACAAAAATGAAGTCAGTAAACACCTGAATTCTGCATCGGTGCATACTTTCTGAGTCTCATTTTCTGCCTTTGTTATGTATCCATGGCATTGTAAACGTAAGTCTAGGGTTTGCATGGCTATTTAACAGATTTTTCCATTTAAGTGGTCATCATGGTAAATAAATATGTTTAAAAAAACAAAACAAAACCGAAACATTTCTTTTTTTCGATGGCTAGCTGAGCCGACAGCAAATCAAAAGAGGGAAAATGAACCGGCAGGAAACGACCACATAATACCACAGGAAGTGAGCAGACCTGTGTGTCCAGGAGCTGACCACAGGGGAGATGCTCAGACTGCAGCTGGAGGCCCCACACAGCCCGTGACCAGGCCCTGTCCTGTCCTGCCCTGCCCTGTCCTGCCCTGTCCTGTCCTGCCCTGTCCTGTCCCACGAGCAGGTCCTGTCCTGTCCTGCCCTGCCCTGTCCTGTCCCACGAGCAGGTCCTGTCCTGTCCTGTCCTGCCCTGTCCTGTCCTGTCCAATCACCCGGTAGGTCCCTCTCCAGTCACATGGGGTCATCACCTGGCCTAAACTCGGGTGAACTCTTCAGTCTCGTATCACTTCAGCACACGTGCTGTTGACTGCAGTTATTCAGGTACAGCAGAAGCTGTGTTGCATCACTCTGACATTTTCTATCACAACAGCAAAAGCTGCTCTTCCTGTTAAGCATTGATCCTTAAGACGAATCTGAACAGCCACTGTGCTCGACCAGGCCCATGTCTCTAGAGCTGTTCCATCAATATCAATCCTAGAGACGTTTTTTTGTCGCAAATGATATTGGTTTGTTAATTGCTTCCTTACTAATGCAGATTATGACCTGCTTCTGACGTTCTCATGGGTCTGCCAGAAATATCACCTGAACCTAATCGATGATAACAGACATTTCTAAAATATCCATTTCACTTGTACACTTGAACTCTCCTTTTACCCAATCTGGAGCTATTTCAGGGCAGTGGTAGTATCTGACAGTGAAAAACTACTATTCCACATCTCTGTATCATCTGAAAAGCTTGTTCCATACTTTAAAATATCTCATAATGCTCCAGAACTTTAAAAACAAAGTCAGGCCAGAATAACTGAGCAATAAACACCTCATTGTTATTAAATAAAATAAAATGTATCGACAATGAAACATTTAGTTGTTTTGTAGTAAAATCTGGTGTGTTTCTGGTGACGCTGGTGTGTTTGTTTTACATCCTCACATCTCTGTGGGTCGTCCTCCCTCTGCAGTCTGAGCCCCACCCTCCCTGTGCTACACCCACAGTTACTCACCACACCTTAACCACTGCACGTTTCCTGCGGTACTATGTAGTTGTTTCTTGCTGTATCATTTTCCCTTGGCTTTACATTGCTGTTCTTTGTTTACGTGTATTTACCGTGATGCCTGTGTGTTGTTCCAGCTTCCCAGTGGTGGCTGCAGTAGCTGTTGTTCGCTCGAATAGGTTTCTCCTGTAGATAATTGAACAGTCATAATAACTGGGCTGCTGGAACATGATTGTGGAAGTGTACAGCCTGAATAGGGAGTGGCTGAGAGAGACCGGCCTTGCTGGGCAGTGGCTGAGAGAGACTGGCCTTGGTGTAGAGTGGCCTGCCATGCGTCTGTGAGATCTTCTTCTCACTGACCATGGACTGCCTTATATTCATGAACAATAGAGGAGATACAGCTTTCTGCTGCTGTTTGATACCAGTCTAAACTAAACAATGAGGTTCAGCTGATGAGTGCTAGCTTTCTAATTTACACACCGTCTCAAACATGGATGTCCACTACCTACTAACCCTGGCTGTGAGCCAGAGAGGCTGAGAGGACGTTGATTACTGAAAGGACATTGGTTACCGAAAACGATGTTCGTTCACTGTTAGGACGGTGGATCTTTGCACTGGATGTAACTGGTCAGAGAAGCTGGAGTACGTGAATCACACTGCTTACCCTCAGTACTGACATGATGCCAGGCTGCATGGCTGGTTTGCCCCCAGGAGAGGCCCGTCACTGCCGGTTTGCTGGCACTATTAAACAGGAAGGGGAGTTTAGCACTGGCTGCATAACGAGCAGTTTTGGATAAGGTTTGAATACTCCTACTCTCGCTCTGTGCATTCTAACGGGCTTAGCACTGATGAAACAACTTCACTGCAGTTTTGATAATCACTTGGAAAGAGTAGTAGATTTTAAAATCAGCTGGCAGTTTTAGCTTAAAGCATAGAATCAACAAAACGTACAAGGAAAAGTATTGTCTTCATGGCATTATAAATCGATGTATGGAGCCTACAGATTCCTGAGACAATGAACAGAAAACAGATTACATTTGTTTACTTCTCTGAAAAATGTGTGTGAGTGTCTGCGCACGTGTGTGAGTGTGTCTGCGCACGTGTGTGTGTGTGAGTGCTTCTCTAAGCTCATGCAGGGGTCTTGCACAGCACTGGTTCAGACCTTGGACAGGACTAGACACTAGCAGATAACCTGCTGTGAGGAGAGAGTGTGGCTCATCGGCTGTACACTACTGAAGGAAAATCTCATCCGGAGATCAGATTTTCATATCATATGAACTGCATTCCTTCAAGCATCCCCAGCTCATGGGTGTATGACTCACTGAAGGTCAAAGCGCGTGTGAGTTTTGTTTCAGTAGTCGTGAGCATCTGTCTCACATCGAGTGATCGTGCAGGTCAGATTCATTTATCATGGATCTTCCCACTGTCACT
Source organism: Tenebrosternarchus preto (assembly GCA_025802075.1). Classification (NCBI taxonomy): domain Eukaryota; kingdom Metazoa; phylum Chordata; class Actinopteri; order Gymnotiformes; family Apteronotidae; genus Tenebrosternarchus; species Tenebrosternarchus preto. Next base: position 190,212 of record JAOYMR010000022.1, read on the forward strand.
TCACCAGGGAGGCTGTGTCTACTCCACCCCTGTGTGCTGGGGTGGGGGTTCTCCACCTCCACATCCTCTGCACTCAGTGTGGAGGAAGGCAGGAAGTGGGCACCACTCATTGAACAGGGAGGAGTTTTGCACAGACTAATTTATTGGGAATTTTATGAGGGAGTGGAGAAATGCTGATAGATGCGGTCGGACACGGAGCCACAGGATCCCATTTACATTGTGAGTTAAACCCACAGACTGAATATCGTTTTTAACTTCCAGAGAGCGAGACACTGGGACCAGTCGTGCGAGACACTGGGACCAGTCGTGCGAGACACTGGGACCAGTCGTGCGAGACACTGGGACCAGTCGTGCGAGACACTGGGACCAGTCGTGCGAGACTTTACTCTGTCCATGTAGATCCATATAGGATGCGATGCTTTTGCTATCAGAACCTGTTCTCACTCTCTCACACTCACATCCCATTCAAGTGAACTCTTTCATGTCCTCTGTTCACTGCGTTCTCGTTGTTGGCTGTGGGCCCCACACACACACACACACACACACACACACACACACACACACACACACACACACACACACACACACACACACCTCGTCCTTTTTCACACTGTGCTCTTCCTTCTTCTGATCTGCCTCTGCGCCAGAGAGGAGAAGTGGATTGCGTTTGCAAGTCTGGAGCAACGCTTCCTGTTTGAGATGCTTCAGCCGCTGGGGCCACAGCGGGGGACGGATCGGGTCTTCAGGGAGAGGAGCTGCTTTGCTTCTCATGGGAGACACAATGGAGAGTGAATGTTGTTCCTCTGCAGGAACGTTGTCCTACAGTGTACAAGCGCTCGCGTGTGTGTGTCAGTCCTTCGCTATTGAAGGGCTGTGGAGTTATGAAGAGCAGAGCTTCTGAAATAGAGTTTACAGACACCGAAAGCAGTAAAAGCACCTGTGGGTTCGTCTGATACTCAGGAGACGAATATCATGCGATAGAGGAAGAGAGTCGGGCAACACGGGGGTGGAGAGAAAGGGTGTGGCATGAACCATTTAGAGGAATTGAAGCCACTTCAGTATTCACCGTAGTCACAAAGGGGAAACTCTGTATAGAGAGCAACCGGTTTAAAGGTCCAAGCAGCAGGTCAGAGCAACTGTAGATGCTGAGCTCTGCGAATCGTCCTGAATCAAGTGGCTGAATTAATGAAGGTTCCTTGTGGAATTTAAGTTTAATGCTGCGACTCTGCAAATGTTCACATCATTCTGTAATATATTGTAAATGTTATTCTGTATTATATTGTAAGTAATCATTTATTTTGTACTTAAACATTATGTACATACGAATATATACTTATCTCTATGAGCCATTCACATTGGCTCTTTCATATTTACTAGATCCTTTTTCTATTTGTTGCATTTTATTCTAATTTAATGTCTTGCTTGCTTGAATATTAGTAAACAGTCTGTGGACTTGTGCGGTCAGGTTTACGGTATTTTGAGTGTCATGCATTTAGTATGTTGTGGACTAAACGTACCAAGAATGAATCCTGACAGACTGAATCCTGATGGACTGAATGTGTGACATTCTTGGAGAAATCAAAGAGTTCTGATTGTAAATAACTCTGGCATGTTTTGCAGAAGCAGAGATGTAAATCATTAAAGCAGGGGTTTCATTTGTAGTTGTTTATTCTGGCTCAGTCTTTCAACTCTCTGCTGCTGCAGTGTAGTAGGTGTTGGGGTTAAATGATGGAGCACAGAAACACTCTGTAGTGCAGAGAGCAAAGGGGATCAGTGAGACGGACGGGGCGCGCGGGACGGGGCGCGCGGGACGGGGCGCGCGGGACAAGGATGGACGGAAGGCAAAAGGGAGAAAGGTGAAAGACGAGACGGGGAGAGGGAGTGAAGGAGAGAGATGCAAAATGGGAGAATGAGGGGGAGGCAAAGGGCAGCAAATTACAGAGACCTTGTAGTCCTGCCGCTGCTCGCCTCACAGGAAGTGCAGTCCTGCCGCTGCTCGCCTCACAGGAAGTGCAGTCCTGCTGCTCGCCTCACAGGAAGTGCAGTCCTGCTGCTCGCCTCACAGGAAGTGTGTGTTTGTCCCTGTTTGAATCTGACGTATTACGATGTGATGCAGTTTTGGAGATTATGCAACATTTTGACCTCTTTTTCATAAGCTTGGTAAATATAAATAAATATTTTTGACTTGACTGAGTCCATGAAACTTTGAATTTTCATAGCCCAGAATAATTTGAGTGGGCACTGAGAAATACAGAATTGAGACAGGTGAGAGGATTAGTTATTCCTCAGTGCATAGTTTAAAATACACCGCCATCTGGTGGGCTCAGGATGCAAGTGACGGCACAAACATTTTTAACAAGAAAGGCTTGTACGGTAGAATTGGATGCACTAGTGGTATAAAAGCCACTGATTATCGTTCACATCCTCACACCTCATGTTTTTAACCGTTAAAAACCGTTTTAACCGTAATTCAGGTATCTGTGTACGATTGTGGTCTGTTACCACGGCGCTGTGGATGTACAGTGTTCTGCTGTAGTTCCACACACAGATGGTCAGTGCAGAGCTCTAAACTGTTAGTTTGTGAAGGCCACAAGAATGTCAGGACAGTAACAAAAACTGTGATCCTTCTTAACCTGTTATCATCCTGTTACCATTTACCTGTTACTTTTGAGTCTTTTTTTTTTTGGTAACATCAGAGTTTATTTTTTTTTAACTAATATCAAGAGTTGTGTGAGCATTTTGCAGTCCTCTTACCCATAATTAACTGAAGCCGTAACAGTGTGTGTGTGTGTGTGTGTGTGTGTGTGTGTGTGTGTTATGGTAGTGGGGGGGGTTGGTTGCTATTGTAAATAAAGCCCCATGTTACACAGTTGTGCATGCGCTGCCCTTGGGATGAACCACTCTGAGGAGGACGTGCTGGTGTTTTCCTCCTCAGCTGTGCTAGCTTTGACGCTAGTGCTAGTTTAAAAGTGTGTTCAGTAGGGTGATGAGTTTAAAGTGTGGTAACTGCGTTGTGGCTGTAATATAGTGCTGTAAATATAGTGCATAAAAATGGTGATTTAGACATTAGTTGTCTGTGGATAAAATAAGTAACTCGGTAATTAATTCCGCTCCAGTGAGTGTCTTCTGCAATTGTGCCGTTTGTTCAGCAGAGGGCGCTGCAGGAGACAGTGTCTTACGTGCTTAGCCCGGTTTAAGGCGTGGAGTCCAGCTGTCCCCGCCCATCGTGCTGACCACGGCAGGATCTGGTCTCGCACGGGCTCCTCCTCCACCTCTCCACCCCCCTGCCTACTCCTCCCCCCACAATTCCTCAGTGTCTCCGTCTGTTGATTAAGAAGCCGTTCCTAAGTGCCTTGATGCTGTTTATGGAAATACACACATGCAGGTCCTTGTTACATGTCATTTATACTGTTCGAATTTCCTCCTTTTGTGTGACGCTATTGTAGTGCACAACCCGGCAGTGATGGTGTCTGGGCATTTGTTTAAATGGAGGCAAATTGTTTAAAAGGAGGCATTGTTCTCTCACGTTTGATGATTAAATGTGCAGTCCTAAGCTTTGCACTGAACAGTCTGCCTTTCTCTCAAGGCTCCTAAGACCTGATCCAGGAGAGAATCTGGCTCCGCCCCTTGGCTCCGCCCTCCTCGGCTCTGTCCATGCAAGCTTAATCGCTTCCATCATGGAGACTCGTTACACTCATGACTTAAGATGACTTTATTATACCACTGCTCTTCTGGCATTTGTGTGGATAGGACAGGGTTATCTGTGTGTGTGTGTGTGTGTGTGTGTGTGTGTGTGAGGGAGAGAAAGAAATAGCAAGAAAGACATGTGGTCCAGTTACTCTGTGCAGTCCTGCTGCGAGAATGAGGGTGAATCGGCCTCCTGCTGAACAGGGTGTTCATTAGGAGGTCAGAGAGGTCAAACACAGCACCTCCACACCAGAAGGACACACTCTGACCTGCTTAACCATCTCCAGGCTGCTCTGTTCTGCTGCTGCCTAACACACTCCTGGTGGACTCATCTTCTCTGAGATTTTTCCTTAACAAAGAACATCACAGGAGAGCGCAGCAGAGTGGGTCTGGTCACCAGCTCTGTGCAGTGTGTGTACATGTTGGTGCACGTGTGTGTGTTGTTGCTTCTGGTAGAGATTAGTTTTTTTTTTTTTGCTGTGGACATTACCATAGTCCTGTTCCAGCCCTGGGTTTTGCTCGTTCTCTCACCACCAGAGCAGTTCGTTAACACTTTGTTAGCTCTCAACACTTGGCATTTGTTACTGCACAGAACCGTGCGCTGTGGGAGTGATCGTACAGAAACGCGGTGCCGTGGGAGTGATCTTACAGAAACGCGGTGCCGTGGGAGGGGAGTGATCTTACAGAACCGCGGTGCCGTGGGAGGGGAGTGATCTTACAGGACCACGGTGCCGTGGGAGTGATCTTACAGAACCGCGGTGCCGTGGGAGTGATCTTACAGGACCACGATGCCGTGGGAGTGGAGTGATCTCACAGGACCACGGTGCCGTGGGAGGGGAGTGGTCTTACAGGACCGCAGTGCTGTGGGAGTGATCTTACAGAAACGCGGTGCCGTGGGACCATTTACAGGTTGTAATTAACAATCGTTTCTGTATAAACATTAGATGCATATAAAGTGGCTTCATATATTATGGAAGTTCTTGCATCATTATTTTTCTTTAAGTTCTTTCATGTTTTGATAGATTTCCTGTTTACCTGCATCATAAATATCTTTCATACTGGCAATAAAAAAAGGATCTTGGTATTTTTTTCTTTCTTCCAACTTTATAAAGTGTGTTTTTCTTAACACCAGTAGGTGGCGCTCTACACCAGTGGTACCTCGTGTGCAGTGGCTCTTAACTGGTGCCTATGGTTTCAGCCCATTCAGCCCATTTCTGCAAATGCAAGGTTGAGCCCTCTGCCTTGAGCCTCTCCTCCAGTTTCCATGGAGACCAAGGAGCCAATCTCCTGCTTTGGTTTCAGACCGTACCAAGGCATGCAGATGAGGGGTGGCAGTCTAAGCAAGCTGCAGATGTCTCATGCCCGTCTCCAGCCAGGGCTCGCGTCCTGTGGCGCTCCTGCTGAAAGGGACCTTCCTGGTCAGGCTTCCTGGTTGAACGTGCCCTCTGAACCCTGCTTGGCCCCCACACAACATCCTCCTGTGTCAGCAGCATCTCTGTCTCCACGCCCCGCCTGCAGTCACACCGCGTGACTGTGTGTTGTGCGTCTTACATCACAGCGCGTCGTCCTATTGTGACACTCCTGAATGAAGCGGTGGAGTCTGTAAACCAGGGAGCACACGCTACAGCACACACTCTGCACCCCGTTCCACCAGAACAGCTCTCTCTCTCACACACACACACACACACGTGCACAGACCCAGACAGCCCACCTGCACCGAGACCCACGATGGCATTTAGACTCTCCAAAATGTGAGTAAATGTTGAGCTGTGAGTAAATGTGTGTGTGTGTGTGTGTGTGTGTGGTGAGAGCTGGAGTTGCTGGGCTCTGTTCTGGACTGCTCTGTTCTGGACTGCTCTGTTCTGGACAGCTCGTGGTAACATGAGCCAACATTTGCTTTCGCTGGGTTGTGTGGTTAATTAAACTGCCGAGTCACTTCTTTCTCACAGATGCTTCCCGTTGGTCCTGTTAGAGCTCAGGGGTCGGTGTGTTTGTGCGCGCGCGCGTGTGTGTGTGTGTGTGTGTGTGTGTGTGTGTGTGTGTGTGTGTGTGTGTTTTCCTGCTGCGCATGCGCATATGATCCTCCCATCATGTGTCCATAAACAAGAATATTCCGCAGGGAGGTTGTCATGTGAGCAGTTCCAGAGCAGGAGGTGTGCAGAGCTGCAGGGAGACCGAGTGGCTCCGTGTATGACGGGGTGGAGGTGAGCAGATGAATCCAGGCATCACGAGGCGATCACCGCTCAACAGAGAGCAAATGAATCACGCTTCCACAGCTGCTGGTCATTACGCAATACACGAGGAGCCTGTGCCATGGTGTGTGTGTGTGTGTGTGTGTGTGTGTGTGTGTACAGCAAGGTCTCTTGGCTCCTCTCTGTGTTTCTTCCTATTCCCTCCTCCCTGTACAGTTCTTTGTGATTCTGCATCTCCAGCTGATGGCGCTGGGTCAGGTTAGTCGTGCTAATTTTGAGCGTATTCCTCCGAGCAAGGTCTCCGAGCAGCCGTCGGCACGGTTACGCAAGCAGGATGTTGCTGCGGTTTCTCTCCCGTCCGTCGGACCCCTAGTCTTTGGCAGCCGCGCAGGTTCTGATGACCCCTGCGGCCTCTGCTGGAAGTGACCACGTTCATCACACCAAGCGCGTTTCCCCACAATAAAACCTTGTTGAGTTTTCTTGTGCACGATGCAGTGCTTCTCCTCTTACACACATGCATCCTGCTCTTGACCCCCACGTATCCTTGACCTCTACAGCCTTTTCTCTCTGGGGGTCGCCTGGCTGGTTCTGCTGTCTTTCGTTTGACTGCCTTCGTCTTTCCCTGTGTAAACTTTCCGTTGTGCAGTAATGAAAAGTTGCTCGGCTGTTTTGTGCTGAATGCACGAACTCCTCTGAAGGGAAGAGCAGTAGCAGGAGAGAACAGCAGAGCAGTAGCAGGAGAGAACAGCAGCGCTGTAACAGTGTGGAGGCTCTGACTGGGGTATCAGATGCTCCCAGGTGACTGTGCCTGTGAGCCCTGGGTAGAAGGACTGAAGGGTTGGTCCCCTCCCTGTGTGCTCAGACCCTTCATGTGGGAATCTTGCATATTGAATCTACAATATGGAACAAGTTAAGCACATTGTAATTGTGATGTAGCAGCTCACACACTCAGCAGTGTGGTACTTCAACTCTTACTGGTACTTGCTGTTAAAAGTTGAGTTTGGACAGCAGGCTTTAGAAACTGCGATTTGTGGTACTGTGTGTGTGGATGTATGTTTGGATGTGTGTGTGTGTGTGTGTGTGTGTGTGTGTGTGTGTGTGTGTGGGAGCAGTCCCACAGCCCCCTGGTGCAGAGTGGCAGACTGACTGGCTCTGAGATCAGAGAGAAAACACTCACACGCTTCAGACTGACCGGCTCTGACTTCAGGGAGACACACACTCCGGACCTCACACTCCTCGTCTGGGACACTTCCCTCCCTGTAACTAAACACTGGCAATTCAAGCTTCAGGAGTTTCTTCAGGAGCTTCTACAATGATGTTTGCTACGATGATGCAATTATACAAAGTGTAAATATCATCCAGTAATTCCAGTAATTAAGCAGTAGAAATATGGCGTCTTTTATTTAGAACACACGTATTCTTATTATTGTAAATACGACTGACTCCCTTTGGCACATATGAATTTCCCTTCTTGTTTTTGCCAAAAAAAGCATTTCAAATTTCATCCATAGTTTTGATTGTTTTTTTTCCACCCACACTTTACAACAGCGTCTCTCCAAAAGGGCGCGTTAACATTTGCTTACCGCAGCATGATGTGCTGTTGCTCGGCACCAGCGTACGGCCGTCCTCGCACCTCCGTGTCCACGGCAACCCCCTGCTGCCCTTCTCACTCTCTGTTTCTCCTTGTGTCGTAGGTCTGTAGACACTTTGCACCAGTATTGCTGCTCTGCTCCGTTGTACAATAAACAGCTAACTGGGCCTCTCCCAGTCAAACAGTGCAGGTAAGGGGCCTTTAGCCTGACGGCTCTCCTCCCTAGACTAGACCCAAGCAGCATCCCACTGCTGAGCAAACAACACCCACCCAGTGACTGTGTCCTTTTTAAGGGAAGCTAATGAAGTCACAGTTTGCATGTTGGCCTCTACTAACATCCTAACTGGCCAGTAAACAGCATGATGCCCAACTAACAAGCCTTCATTTATTACAGCAGCATCTTTGAGCATCTTTGGTTGGGGAATTCCTGTATCCTTCACCATTAGACGTGTGTGTGTGTGTGTGTGTGTGTGTGTGTGTGTGTGTGTGTGTGTGTGTGTGTGTGTGTGTGTACACAGAAAATCTTTAGAAATCTTTATAAAGAGCTTTGAACATTAAACTCTTTCCTTCTCTCATGTATTTTCTCTCTGCATGATTAGGGAATGTGTATGCGGTATGTTTAGAAGTGAATTCCAATCAAAGCTCCATTACTTTGCGTTTTGTTTCTTTATTTGTGCCAAGTTTCTGTTTTGTGTGTAATATCAGTCATTGTGTTACAGAGCTGATCGTTTGTGTAATATCCGTCATTGTGTTACGGAGCTGATCGTTTGTGTAATATCAGTCATTGTGTTACGGAGCTGATCGCTTGTTTTTGTGCTGATGTGATGTGATCCACTTGCTTCATCACCTTAGTCATCAGTGTCACCCGTGAATGACTTGCCCATTGGAGGGACATTTCCTAGAGCTATTTGTTTGTGTGCATGTGTGAAACTCATTGCTAGCATCATCATATTATTAGTAGCTTTGTAGGTAAGGTTGATTGTGTTTTCTATTTACAGTAATTTTGCTACTACAGTGTAAGGACATCCATAGTAAATTATGACATCAGTTTCATTCCTCCATTTCCATTTATCAGTTTTGATTTAATGTTTTGATAAAATGTTTTTGCTGAAATACCAATAATTTATCAATTACTGATTTATTTCTCATTGCCTTTTCTCATTGTTGTTTTATTGCCAGAACATTCATAGAAAAATCCATATTTAGAAAGTGATACTTGCCTAAGCCAATAGAGAGCTTCTGCACAGCCAGAACCAAGTTTGGGCCCCTGGCATTGCTTCTCCAGTCAACCCTCAGAGTGATGAATCTTCCCCAGCTCTGTTTGACCACCCAGTCAAGCTGTAATGAGGCAGCGATTAAAGCCCCCCTCACTCATCTTCAGACACGCTCTGGTACTGACTGGCGGGGGGGGGGGGGGGGGCGGGGGCGCGGGGGCGGGGGGGGGGGGGGGGGGGGGGGGCGGGGGGGGCGGGGGGG
>JAOYMR010000022.1:224123-247532 GCA_025802075.1 Tenebrosternarchus preto
TTAATGAACTTTAGTTAAAAGTCTCCTGTTTTTCTTCCTGTTGCATTACTCCTGTTTTTCTTCCTGTTACATTACTCCTGTTTTTCTTCCTATTACATTACTCTTGTTTTTCTTCCTGTTACATTACTCTTGTTTTTCTTCCTGTTACATTACTCTTGTTTTTCTTCCTGTTGCATTACTCTTGTTTTTCTTCCTGTTACATTACTCTTGTTCCTGCCCCACATCTGTATTCCAAAGATGAACATAAATAAATGAGGTAGATGATTTGCCTCTATAATCTTGGTCTTATCAGAACTGAGGATGTTTTTCATGATGTCCCCTTCAATGGAGGCTACTGTGTCACAAGAACTCGGGACATATGTAGGTGTTCGTCCTGAAGAGAAGAACGATGGGAATATAGAGAAGGGCAGTATGGAAGACCTGGGTTCATGGGGATGTGATGTCCGGGAGAGGAGAGGGTTGGTGTTGGGGTGGGGGTTGGTGTTGGGGTGGAGGTTGTGAACACAGCTTTCATGATCTTTGATCTTCAATCATTCTCTCAAGGTCCTGGGGCCACGCGTGTGTTGCAGAGGAGCTAGGGCGTGCTCTCGTCAGTGTTGCTTCCTGTCTCTCCATACTCTTGCCGTAGGATCGCAGCCAAGCTCTCCTGGTAACTCATATAAAGAAGGCTTCCTCTTCCCAGCCATTTTCCAGCCCAGGCTGCAACTGTGCCGACCCTAGACAGTCCTTCCACCTCCCCGTTCGTTTCTCCTCAAAGAATTCCATTGTATCAAATCGTGACATCACTGCTTCTAATTGCTTCCAGTTGGAGTCGCACACGCTCCTGCTGTTTGCCGTTTCCAGTTTGACTCCAGGCAGCGAGTCAGTGTCTGTTACAGCAAATGCAAGAAACGGCGCATGACATCAGCAGGAGACGGCTGTTATTCAGGCCGCCCTGCTTGGGCTGAGGAGGATAAAACATTGACTTGGGAGGAGTTTCTCCCTGCCTTCTCTTTCTTTTTCTCTCTTCATCTTTCTCATTCTCCCTCTCTCTCCCCCATCTGTCTTTTTTCTCTATTCATCTCTCTTTCATCTCTCTCTCTCTCTCTCTCTCTCTCTCTCTCTCTCTCTCTCTCTCTCTCTAACACTGAGTTCTGCTGGTTTGCATTAACACACTGAGCCTCCCTTGAGGCCCCTTGTTTTCATTTCATTTTTCTTCTCCGTCTTTCTCCTCTTTGTTTATGTAGGCAGGAGGAGGCCAGGAGCTCAGCGTGAGCTGCGCCAGAGACTTTTTTTTATGTCCTCCACAACTGTAGTGGAGGCCTGGCCTGACCTGGACACTTGGAGAGCGCTGCGGTCATGAAGCCCAAGCAAGCGGGTGAGATGGCGGCCTTGACCGTGACCCCTGTGAGTTTTGGCACGTGTGATTAGCTGTAGCTGAGATACTCATCATCCCTGAGAGCCTCTGGGATTGTCCAGTCAAAGTTCTCATCCATGACATCATCACTGGAGGGAGACCAGCTGACTCTTTTTGTTCATCAGATCAGTGACTTCAAAGAACCTCCCAAACATGTACTTGTTTGTTTGTCTAAAGTATAATGATATTCTCCAAGGTTATTCCAGTTTATTCTTATTCATGTCCTAGAATTATTTCTGTCATGACTGACTGTGATATACTTGGTTCTCTTGGCTCCAGCTATATCATTGCTTTTGACAGGAGCTCAAAATGCTATTAAAACAACGTGTCAGACAGTTTATAAAGTCAATAACTCATTCTGACACCTGTTATTAATTTCATTTTCCTTACTACCTGCTTCCAGTATTACACTTACTCTCAATACCCTAACAAGGCATTTACAATTATAATGTAATATTTATAATAATAATATAAAATTAATGCTCCTACAATTGAAGAGGAAATTAGATCAATGCCAAATGTAAGTTCATTGTTCATGGACAGGACTTCTGTCAGGGCGAGTGTAAATGCACTCCGTGAATGGTCTTCATTACAGGCGGAAGGTCTGAACTCATCTCTGCTCACATGCTGCCAAGAGTCTCATCTCCTCGGCTGTATGTGTTTTAGTGAGTGCAGAGAGAGACTGCAGAACCCATCAGTCAGGTAGATGCTGAGATTCTGAAGGAACGCACAGGGCATGGAGAGAAAGAAGACCATCTGCTATAATGCTTTAAGATCTGAACCCTCCAAGAGACCTGCTCCGCTGTCTCCAGCGCTCACCTTTAATTTACCCTCATGCCTACAGGCTCCAGTTCAAATCAAAAGTAGTTGTTCAGCCGGCTGGATTTTCAAGAGAAGCGTCTGGAACCCTCGTACTCAATCTGGACTCTTGGATCCAAACCTGGTCTTGGTTTCTGTAATCACTGAGCAATTTTAACTGCCCTAGAGGAACAAGAACTGAGTAGGTGTGGTGTCCAGGACAGTCTATTGGAAAAATCATGTATTGAAACTTCTGTGTAGGAAACATCACACATATGGAATGTGTGACATTTGAAACGAGCTGAAATTCAGACAAGAACTGTGACTCCACATGATTTCACATGTCTGTATGAACAAGGAACATGTATTAGGAGAAGTTGGTCTGATGGGTGACGTCTGTGTAACTGATACTGATCAACTGTACTTCCCTCTAGCACTGTACGATTGTGTTAAACCAGGTCAGTGTTGGTCACCAGGTCAGGCCTGCTGGTCCTGGTGTTCTTCGCATCATATCAGAGAAATCCTAATGGCCAAGGTTTATATGGGCAACTCCTGTCCCCTTTTATACACACACACACACACACACACACTTTCTTTGGCAGTCTGTTGTTAGAAGTTTTGATGCAGCGAGGCCAAAGGAAGCAACCGGTTCCTCAACGGGAAGAGAAACGTCCAGGTTGCTAATTAGAGCCAGTGGCAGCTTCATTCTGTCATGTCCTTGTAAAAGTACATGACCATCTGGGAATTATTTTCTGCGTTTTTTTGTCGTCGTTGTTGCCTCAGCTGCTGTAACCCGCCCTCCCGTGGTCCTTGGACCAGTCCTGCTTCAAACACACACCTCCTCTCCTGCCACCAGTCACTGCTGGGACAGTTAAACATGGCTCTCTCATGCAGAACCTCAAGCTTTATTTGTCTACAGCCCTGAGCCTGAGCAGGACATGGAGGTGGTGCCTGAGCAGGACATGGAGGTGGTGCCTGAGCAGGACATGGAGGTGGTGACCGAGCAGGACATGGAGGTGGTGCCCGAGCAGGACATGGAGGTGGTGCCCGAGCAGGACATGGAGGTGGTGCCCGAGCAGGACATGGAGGTGGTGACCGAGCAGGACATGGAGGTGGTGCCTGAGCAGGACATGGACGTGGTGCCTGAGAGGCCTAAAGAACAACGAATGCCTTGCTCACTCGGCATGTGATAGGAGTGAGACAGAGATGACGTGCCATTCTGAGAGTGTGTGGCTGCTCTCAACGCACACGCAGTGTTGAGTGTGTGTTCAGTGTGACTTCTAAACAAATGTATGGGAATAGAGGTGACAAAACAGCACACACACCTGCAGAGACACCACAAACCAGAAAGGTTTGCTTTAATGTAGGACAATTTAAAGGCAGGTGTGTGTGTGTGGGTGTGTGTGTGTGTGTGTGTGTGTGTGTGTGTGTGTACGTCTCCCTCTCCCTCTCCTCTCTCTCTCTCTCTCTCTCCCTTTCCTCTCTCTCTATCTCTTTCTCTCTCTCTCCCTCTCCTCTCTCTCTCTCTCTCTCTCTCTCTGCTCTATTAATAGACGCACGTCCCCTGCCAAGCCTGCCGACCCACACTAACATTCCTCTGCTGCCTTTGAAGAGAGGCGGAGAAATCATCTTGTGGTTGCCCCGCCCACTCTCTCTGACACCCCACCCCCCTTTTCATTCCTTCTCTCTCTTTTCTTCATGACCAACGTTTTTTTTTCCCCCCAGATTATTACAAATACAGCCTGGAAAACCATTTTTACTCCGTCCATCCATTGGTATCGTATCGGGGGGTGGGGTGGGGGGAGCTCCGCCCCCTTCCTCTGGCCCCTGTCCTTCCATTCACACACAGCACACGCCCCATTTTTCCCCAAGTCCCCACCCACTCCCTTCATGCTTGCTCCTCGTGAGCAGAGAGGGGGGGCAGTACCAAGTGGTGCTGGAGAGAAGCAGAGGGAAAGACAGACAGAGAGAGAGGGAGAGAGAGAGAGAGAGAGAGAGAGAGACAGACGCACAGGGCTGCTCTGTTTGCGATTCTGCCGATGGCCTGCTTGGGCTACAGGGCGGCTTTCCTAGCCGGCGGTCTCGGAGAAAGGCAGCGCGTCTGCTGAGTGCCCTGGTGATGGCCCGGCACCGAGCCCTACGGGAGTGTGTGCTCGTCAGGCAGATATGTGGTGTTTGCAGTGTAACTCAGAGAAGACCCAGTCTCTGCTGGAGCTGGAACTGGATGGCTGGTAAGCCCGGGCAGTGTGAGTGGTTATTGGTATGAGTGTGTATTGGCAATAGTATGTGTGTGTGTTTCTGTGTGCGTGTTGAGGAACAGTCTCACAGGAGACGTTACCTGATGCTTGTGGTGTTTTAAAGAATCTCCCCGTTGTACGTTGAGGTGGAGGGTTTTCCCTGGGTCCTGATCACAGTGCTAGATGATGTCACTGAAATGGCCTTCAGGTTCCACAGCAGATGGATTTGTTTGAGCATGAGAACATGTTCACATGTTGGAACAAACATTCATTTATTGAGATAATGACGTGCCGTTCTGTCCAGTGTGCTGCGTTCTACTGTTCTTAGCTCAGGGACTTTCTCTTGGCTCTTTCAATAACCCAGCATGCCTTTGCATTTTTGTGAAGGAATTTCATTCATTTCTCATTCAGTGCTTAAGCAATCGGTGTCCAGAGTTTTCATACATCCTAGTGAATGACTAGGGTTACTGTACATCCTGCTGGTATACAGTGCAGGAATCCATTATTGTGTGAGACTTTATCAGAGATATGTTCCATCATGAAGTTCCAGGAGTGTTACACATGACTGACATCAGCTTGGCTCGGCTTTGTGATCTGGTAGAAGACGGGATGGTTTATTTATGAAGGCGTCTAAGAGACCACTCTGTAAATCTGGCTGCTGTTTTGTGAGATGCGTGTCTAGCCTGTTAAAAGTGACATACTTTCATACTATGCTTATATTAGTCATCCTTTCAGTCGAGCTTAGATCTTCTTTGGAGCTTCTCTTTTGTGCAGCTGGGCACTTCACAAACATTGTACTGTATTCTTTATACTTCTGCTCGCCTCAATTTGGAGTAACCAAACCAAACTGCTTTTCTAAGTATTACTATGCCATAAACCCTCCAGAAAACACCACCAAAGACGTTACTTTGACGGTCCTCTAGATGGAAGCTGTTTTTTTTTTTTTTTTAGTCTGCTATGACAACCGTGTCACATTTCAGCAGTGCCAGGCCAGATCAGGAAACAGCTTGCATAAGGGAGCTCTGCTGCTTCCTCAGGTTCAGTCGAACGTTCCCCTCCCCGTGTTATCCAGCTCAGCGTCCCCACACTGAAGCCAACACCAGTGGAACTGACCAAGAAGCTCAGCTGGAAATACTGGGTTCCTGCTGGGGCCACTGTTGGTTACATAATGCCTGGCTTTCTCCCATGGCCATCGCTGTTTACTTTGCCAGTTTGTCCAGGTTCTTGCCAATTACATTATACCATGCAGTCTGTCTCAAGCTGGTACTGGCTTCTCTTGGAAAACCACTCTGTGCTGTTGGCATTTATAGTTAGAAAGTCCAAGAGTGAGGGATCCATTCTACACTGAGAGAGAGAGAGAGAGAGAGCAGCTTTCACTAGCCAGGGTCCAGTCCTCAGCAGTAGTGGATAAATCATGTGTGTGTTACCTATAGGGTGGGGGGTTCTGCTGGAACGTGTGCTAGAGCACTTGAGGGGTGATGACATGCTGGAGGGCAGACGGGCGTGAGCGAGTCGTGGTGTGAGGCCACTGGACAAACACACACACACTACTGAAGCCTGCGATTCATTAACAGGTTGGATTCCGGGAACATCAACATTTTCCTGCCCCCCTTCCTCCACTAACTCATCTGTCCGTGCTTACTCACCGGACTGGGAATGTTGGAGTTGTTCCCCAATTCATGATGGAATGCATTAACCTCAAAGCAGCGGCGGTTGGGAAGCAGAGCCGAGCCCCGGGGGCGGTTAGAGAGGCTGGGGGAGCGTTTACGGAGCGTCTGGATAAACGTATCCCGTCCTGCCCTCTGCTGCCAAACCTCTGCATCCTTCGGAAGTGAGAGTCCGGCAAGTGCGCGCTCTCACTGGGGGAGAAGAAACACCCCCCACCCACCTCCCCCAGGAGTCAGTGCTCCCATATGGCTCTGTAGCATTCCTGACATGTTAATCATTCTTTGTCTTATTGAGTGTTCTAGGACTCCGAGCAGGAATATGACTGCAAGGGTTAAGTATTACCTGATCTGCTCACCAAAGGTGAAAACCAGAAATGAATTGTCGTTCATCCCCTTTTGCGATCTTTGTTTTTGTACAGGATTTTCAGTTGTTTACACTGTTGAAAATGCTGTGTAAGTAACGTCCACACAGGGCCAAGGAACCCCTGCGTTAATGGATAAAACTTCAGAATTGCTATATGCTGTACTTATGGTCTTTGTGGTTAAGCTGATGAATTTGGAAAGAATTCTAACACGTGCTTTGGGAGCTATTTAAAGAATACTTCTGCTCACATTTAAATACCTCATATAGTAAATGCTTGTCTTGCATTTATGGCAGTCACTCATAATTTATGCCATTTCATAAAGAAGCAGGATTTGGGGATTTGGGATACAAACCCTGCTGTGCATTAAACCTTTGCAGCTGTTGCAAGTTGAAATACATTAGAAGTCGCGTCCCATGTGGAGTGATTTGATTTGCTTTTGTTAAAAGGACTGGTGGCAGCAGAGTTATATGAGGTACTGTCCTTTTCCCATCACGTGCACACCAACAGCTGCTCTTTCCAGAATGTTCTTTTTATGACCTCGCCGTGGTGTAAAGGTGAGACAGGCTTTGGGGGAACTACAGTGCACTCTACATACATGTTTACCTTTCTCACTGCTCAGTGTGTCTGATCTTAAACTTACATGATTATTCTTATGTTCTGTGATCTTGGTTCTAAACATCTACACACACACACACATACACACACACACACACCCTGAGTGTGAACACCACATCAAATAATGACATCATTCATTCCTATTGAGGCCAGCCGTTTCTTCCTGCTCCTTGGTCAGGGTTTTTCTGCTGAGTGAAGTTCAGTGTATCTCACTGCAGGTCATGAAAGAGGACGAGACATAAATACCAGCAGCGAGCATCTGCACACATGAAGGGTGACGGTGGGTGACCCAGTGCTCTCAGCTGGGATACAAACCAGAATCATAGTCATGGGTGCCTATCTTGTGCCAAGCTTCGACCACCTTCAGGGGTCAGGGTGTTGGAGATTTCAGACATGGACAGTCCAAATTTATTTACTGTGCTGTACAGTATAGATCAGTGTGTCTCTTGTACAGTGACAGCGTCATAATTTACAGTAATAAAACCTCTGTTCAGTGAAAAAAAACAGCAACAGGTTTGAACAGGCAGTAAATGGAGGGGAAAAAACCGGATTTCTGGCGCTGACTGCTGACATGGTGTGGGGCTTCCAGCTGCTTAACCATTTCTTGGCTTTAATAGCAGCCGCAGAGTAGAATCCATCCATCACAGCAGCGATGGCTCACAGACGGCCTGAGTGAGATTTGTGTCCGCGCTGTAACGTGGAATTTCTCCAGTTTGTTGCGAGACCCGTATCCATCCATAGGGGCTCCTGCGATCCTGGGTCTGTTCCTCCTTTCCTCGAGGTTTTGTTTGTGCTGTAAACGTCAGATGGTCGTGTTTGGATGCTGGTACATCTGCACACACCAGCATTTTTACTTCCATTTGGACATGCCTTTGGTACTTTTGTACTTTATGGTAATTTTTTGGTACAGTTACTATTAAATGTTGAGCAGATATCAGTGTACACACGCAGTTGCTTTAGTTGGATCAGTTTCTAATAAAAGTTAGTCAGTGAATCAAGTTTTTGTCAGTCAGTGTATCAAATGTGCGTCTGATCCTGAAACAGCTTTGAAGTGCTTCTGGCTGTGGAGCTTTACCCATGGTTCCTGCTGTTCAGTTTAACTTTGCTCATGTCTTTGTCATGCTTGGAAAACAAACACAGAGTTTGTGTCCTCTATAACACTCCCCCACCTAGACTCCCAGTCAACGGTAGATCAGTTGTATTTGTGAAGTGCTGTTTTAAAATGGCCACGCTCAACTGTCCTTCATCTCTCTGCTGAACGCGCTGAGAGAAACACACAGACAAAACGATGAAGAGTTCTGACAGAACCTGAAGAGCAACAAAACAGGACACGGCTCTCTCTCTCCCTCTCTCCACCTCTCTTCACCTCTCTCTCTCTCCACCTCTCTCTCTCTCTCTCTCCACCTCTCTCTCTCTCTCTCTCTCTCTCTCTCTCCCTCTCTCCACCTCTCTCTCTCTCTCTCTCTCTCTCTCTCCCTCTCTCCACCTCTCTCTCTCTCCCTCTCCTCTCCCTTACTATACTTTTATCTTTTTATCCCTTGTATATGGCCTGTACTGCTCACTGGAGATAGAGTGAAGGAGGGAGAGATGGAGAGAGACGAAGACAGAACTGCATGCCGTGACAGATGGTGGAGGAGAGTCAGCCCAGGAACCATTATGCAAGACGTGTGAACTTCACCGCTTCACCAGTAGCCCACGTTGCCACTGCCACAAGTCCCGTGTGTGCGGGCCTGTGCGGGCCTGTGCGGGCTTGTGCGGGACAGAGAGCTCGTCTGTGCTGTCCTGACCTGCCATCTGAGCTTAGCGTAAATCTCCACCCTTCTGCTGCGGCCTGCTGAGTCTTTAAGACAGTTAGTTTCTGATGCATGTGTAAATACCACCAACACCCATTTCACTTGCTGCCTTCCAGGATCTCAGTCCTGTACCTTTTATGTAAACCTCCTGCATTCTCACTACATTACTGCATGAGCCTTCACTTGCATCCTGTATTTATTAATGCAGACTTTTATTTTACAAGTTCTACATAGGAAAACACTCACTTCCCAAACAGACCACAGATAAGTGAAGCCTGCAACTTTGTGCACGCATCAGTTTGAACTCGTCAGAAGAGGCTGGTTACTACAGAACGAGAGAAGTTCTTTATCCACAGCCACAGCTGTTGTACTGCAGGGGCACAAGGACAGGGAGGCATGTCTGAGCAGGACGACGGCTGGAACTGAGGCGTCTCCTGTGCAAAGTGAAAGTTCCTGCTTTACGCGGCCACGACCGCAACTGCCTCACAAGCCTCGAGGGCAAGAGTTCCTGCCAGCCCCCTACGGGACCGGGACCGGGACTCCAGCCTTCTCCTTGTCTAGACGTCTCTGCTGCTTCTTCCTGCTGTTTTTAGCTGCACCTGTTGATTTTAACCTTTGAAAACTGGTTGCAAGCAGAAACAGTGTTTACATCTCTGAC
The DNA here is from genome assembly GCA_025802075.1 of Tenebrosternarchus preto. Taxonomy (NCBI): domain Eukaryota; kingdom Metazoa; phylum Chordata; class Actinopteri; order Gymnotiformes; family Apteronotidae; genus Tenebrosternarchus; species Tenebrosternarchus preto. The sequence goes on from JAOYMR010000022.1 coordinate 233,653, forward strand.
GTTCTGGTAGCGGTAAATGATTGGCTCTTGGTCTTGTTTTATCGTAGCAGACTTTGTCTGCACTGCACTTTGAACTTTCTGTTTGTTTTTTCATGATGGCTAATAACATTTGGAGGAAGAGTTGTGAGTTTTTTGGAAACAGGAGTCCTTTTTTTGGAAGAAAGCTTGTGGAGAGTAAGAGTGAGTGAGTAAAACGTTACTTTATTGTTATAAGGGTTCCTATGCCTGTTAACCAACGGTTCTCCAACACACTGACTATCTTTCATCACCTTTGACTGGCGGATGGAACAATTCTATCAATTTTACTTGTTTTCTGATCATTTCAGTGTTTGCGACTGATGCTGCATGTGATGCCATGTGGTGTGGAATTATTTGATGGATCTTGTGTTTACTGGGATTATTTGATGGATCTTGTGTTTACTGGGATTATTTGATGGATTTGGTTTTCTGTAATTTTTGGGTGCCACATTTGTGTGAATGTGGTTCTGCTGTTTTTTCTTTGATCAGGTCTCTGATCGGCTGTTTGGCTCGATTCTTCTATTCTCGGCTTTATTGATCGAAAGAAATGAAATGTTCCTTCTTTTTGTTTATATAACTTTTGCATTTGTGGTCAGCAAAACATTCCAGTATTGTTTATTCCGTCAGATAAGCCTTTTGAATTTCCGAGAACTGTTTGAATGTACTGAACTGTTTGAATGTACTGAACTGTTTGAATGTACTGAATGCAGTGATATATGGTACTGCTAGAACTTTTTCTTTTAATGGTTTTAATTTTCTGTATAAAACAACACAATGGGAACTTTGCAGGGTCAAAGCTTACAGGAAAAGTACAGTTACAATCCAGGCTTGTACACACACACACACACACACACAACACTAAAGTACTGTACACAACACTGAAGTACTGTACACAACAGTCAGGTTTATTCTTGTGTTTTTTCCAGGCAGGTTCTATATTTTATCAAATAACTCGTTGTTTGTTACATAGAAAATGCATTGCAGAACTTTAGTTGAGTCTGTGAACCACATATACGAGCATGTTGATACTGAACCTAGTTAATGTCCTTAACTTTAACCGCAATCATAAAATAAAAAGAATATCGTATTGTTTACGTCAGCCAAATTAAAGCTGAATGACTGTATGCGTGTCTGTCTTTTGCAGTGTGGAGGGGGAGGTTCAGAGCAGTGAGCCGACTGCACTGGACCGGGCCGCCGGCTACGGCCCGCTGAGCCCCGGCTCCTCGCTCAGTCCCGAGGGTGCGGGGTACGGCCCTGCCCCCCTGCCTGGGTCCCAGCGCCCACGCAGACCCAAGCTCCAGCACTCCCAGTCCATCCTCCGCAAACAGGCTGAGGAAGAGGCCATCAAACGCTCACGCTCGCTCTCCGAGAGCTATGAGCTCTCCACGGATCTCCAGGACAAGCAGGTATGACTCATGGGGGGAGGGGGGGGGGGACTTCATTCACGTGGCTCTGCTGTTGCACAGCACAATGCATTTTCAAAGGCAAACTTCCTAATCGTGTTTGTCGGGTGTCGCAGGTTGAGATGCTAGAGAGGAAGTATGGCGGGCGTTTCATTAGCCGACACGCTGCTCGTACCATCCAGACGGCGTTTCGCCAGTATCAGATGAACAAGAACTTTGAGCGTCTCAGGAGTTCCATGTCGGAGAACCGCATGTCCCGTAGGATTGTTCTGTCCAACATGAGGATGCAGTGTTCCTTTGAGGGGCCCGAGAAGGGCCACAACTCGTTTCTGGAGGGCAAGCAGATGTCTCTGCCCGACGACGGGAGTCAGCTGGGAGCCGCGGTGCAGGCGGAGCACGGAGACGCCGTTGCCACGCGCTCGCTTCCGCCCTCTGCAACCACCGACCTCAGCGACACCATCACGGAGCTCGAGGATGCTTTCTCCCGGCAGGTGAAGTCACTGGCCGAGTCGATCGACGACGCCCTGAACTGTCGCAGTCTGCACGAAGAGGAGGAGGACCGGCCCGCGCGGGACCAGGTCCTGCGAGCTGAGCTTGCGTACGAGGTGGATCCCGCTCACGCTGCCAGCCAGCACAAGCTGGACGACATGATGGCCTCGTACAGCGACGTGACGCTCTTCATCGACGAGGAGGATCTGCCGCTCCCCGTCCGGATCGCCTGCCCCGCCGACCCGCCTTCCAGCACCGAGTCGGACCAGCAGGCCCAGTCCGTGGTCTCCTCCCAGGAGTACTGGCGCGTGGACTCCAAGGACGACAAAATGGACACGGACACCAGCTGCAGGAGCACTCCGTCGCTGGAGATGCAGGAGTCTCGCCTGCGCCTGGAGCACCTCCCCCTGCTGACCGTCGAGCCTCCCAGTGACAGCGACCGCTCCGAGATCGACTCGCTCAAGCAGCAGAACGTCCACGAGCGAATCGTGGCCGGACCACAGGCCAGTCCCAAGCACAGGGCTCGCGGCCTTCCTCCCCGCGGCGCCTCGCTCTCCCGGGACGAGGAGCCCGTCCGGCACAGACCCCTGCAGCTGGAGAGCCACCTGGTCATCAACGGGAATCGGCAGAGCAAGTCTGAGTCGGACGTCTCGGATGGTGACAACGACAGCATCAACAGCACTTCCAACTCCACGGACACCATCAACTGCAGCTCGGAGTCATCGTCTCGGGACAGCGTGAGGGAGCAGACGCTCACCAAGCAGACGTACCACAAAGAGACGCGCAACAGCTGGGACTCGCCCGCCTTCAGCAACGACATCATCCGCAAGCGGCACTACCGCATCGGCCTCAACCTCTTCAACAAGTACGTCCCGCACTGCATGAGAGCCACGGGACAGCCCCGTCATTTGGGAGTAGATGTGACGTTCATTTCTTAAGTTCTTTTTTTATTCATTATGTATTTTATTGCTTATTTACTGAGTCTTATTCGCGCTTTCCACGAGGTTAATATGTTGAAGTGGACAAGTTGGTAAGAGTTGGCTAACCCTAGTCTTGGAGATGCGTTATTAGCACGGTTTACTATGTGAGTGAGGACAAAGTGCATTTCTTGTGAAATGGTTTTATTGTTCTTTGAGATTATGCCATTAAACTATTGTCCTCAGGGGTATTACTGTATTGTCAGCTCCGTTTGAGAGTCAATTGCAAATTCATGAGAATTATTTTGTGTGCGCCATGACTCAGATAATGTACCTGAGCCAGCGCTCCAGTCTTAACAAGCCCCTGACGGTGCGAGACCTGGGGTGACGTCTGAAGTGACGTCTAGGTTCTCTGTAATTATACTGTGGAATTGTGGAGAGAAAAGGGCTGATTGTTTGGTGGAATTGGCGAAATTATGCCGAACCCGTATGTTCTAGAGGTACTGATACTGAAAGCTTGCAGGGACTCCAGAAAGCTCTCAGTACTGGTACTTGCAGGGACTCCAGAAAGCTTCTTTGCTCAAAGCTCGCAAGAATTGTAGACTCTGAGAATGCAGAGGCTGGTCTGTTGATTTGCATTGCATGGAGACAGGAAGTGGGGCTGCAAGATCTCAAAACCTTCGACTCACAGGACTAGAGGAAGAACAACCGGCATGAACGTGAAACGTTATTCTGTTCGAAACAGTAGCACTGATTCTCTAAAAGCAGCGAGGTTCTAGAGCGATAACATCAGCGGAATTGAAACAAAATCAAACTGCTAGTGCTTGATGAACAGTAAAATAAGGCAAATCTCAGCAAAGGAAAACAAATGCCTTTATCAGCTGCAGAGATCAGAGACCCTCCCTCTTCTGGGCAAGGAGGACAGTGCTGCATGTTGAATCACTTTGCTCTCCAAATACACACATAAATTCTGGAGAATGTGAAGGTCATAAGAAAGGTTTTAGTGCTGCAGGTCAGATTAACTGGATTCTGTGAGAGAGAAAGTCATGTTGCATTCCGTGCCAAAAGGGAATTGTAGAAAGTGTGGAATAGAAAAAATTGACAGATCATTTTGTATAATTATCGCAATTTATGGCTAAATGTTGGTTGAATCATTCAGACTAATTGTACTTTGTGTAATGGTAGTAATCTAAAAAAAACTAACACACAAAACACACATTGCAAATGGACATTTTCTCTTTTTCTGCTTTGCAATTTTAGTGCTATTTTGTAATTATAGAAACTATCAGCATTTTCTTTTCATGGAAATGAGTTTGGCTGCGATTGCTGGGTGGATTTCACTGTGAGGCTGTTTTTGTGCCCTGCTCCCTCCATTCCAGCCCAGCCTCAGGGGGAAGCCCCTGCCAGACCACATATGGAGTCGAGTTCCAAATTATTTTTCGTAGGTTGTAAACTTCACAGGTGCCTCCACCCTTATTTTCCTCCTTCCAGTACAGTCTGCCCAAGGTCAGGGGCTTTTCTGTGCGTCTCTTGCAATTCTTTTTTTTTTGTTTTGTTTTGGTTTAAGGGTTTTAATCTTCTGAATCGTCTTAATCCAAAGCCGTTTTCTTTCATGTTTTTCCTAAACATTGTGGTGTCTGCCTGTCACAGTGAAAACTGAAGTAAAGTGTGCCGAATAATCAAGAATGACACAAAGCTGTTGATTAATTTTCAGAAAGCCAGAGAAGGGTATTCAGTACCTGACTGAGAGAGGATTTGTTCCAGACACACCTGTGGGCGTTGCCCACTTCCTGCTTCAGAGGAAGGGGCTGAGCCGCCAGATGATTGGCGAGTTCCTAGGCAACCGGCAGAAACAGTTCAACAGGGATGTATTAGAGTAAGTGGGTTCCTTATTTTCACCTTGTTTGGCAGAGCTGCATGCAAATGAAATGCATACGCTGATGTTTAAAGCGTTATTTTACCCGACTGATCGTAATGGTTGTGTCTCGTTACAGTGTCCTGTACTTTCTGAGACTCACTGCTAGGACAGGGTCTGCTTTCTGTCCCTGAGGATTTCTGCCTGTCTGTGCAGACACTCTTTATCCAGTCAAATAGTGCATGGCTAATTGGGTCCAGCTTTTTCATGAAGTGAATTCATGCACACTTTCCATGCTACATAGATTACACACACACACACATATTAAGTCATTCATCACAGACTACCTTAGTAGCGACAAGTTCCAGCAGACTATCATCTGTCTGAAAGAAACACCAAATCAAACTTGATCGTTCTGGCTGAATGTTCTGGACTGAAGCTGCTCCTCGTAAACATACATCTCCACTACAGAAGCTGCTCTGTGTGATGGTTTCAGTTTCTCTTTCAGTTGTTTTGTTTTGTTTTGTTTTATTCCAGCAGTTAGCAAGAAATAGTTTGGTAAGCTCTCCTGTCTGATACTAAAGCCAATTTGTGTCAATTGTTTGTTTATTTCCTTTTCTTTTATATGTTTATTTTTAGCTGTGTGGTGGATGAGATGAATTTCTCAGGGATGGAGCTAGATGAAGCTCTCAGAAAATTCCAGGCCCACATCCGTGTCCAGGGAGAGGCCCAGAAGGTGGAACGGCTGATTGAGGCTTTCAGGTGCAAGAGCAGCACACATTGCCCATACACGTTCCTCGAGGATCAGCTGCCATACACGTTCCTCGAGGATCAGCTGCAAGACACACACGCTTGTTTCCAAGCTGCACAGTATTATCTGCTTCAATGACAGTATTGTAGTACACTTGGATTTAGGTATTCATGTCTTTAAATGTTAGATATTACATATTTAGAAATCGTAATTGATTACAAGTTGAGTGTATGTTGAGTACAAAAGCCAACAAACAGTTAATTAAACAGTTAATTGCTCAAGACTTGGCTCAGCATGGCCCCTGTGTCTGTGTATGTCTACTAGAGTGGCCTTGTTTTTAATGTTACTGTATGGTTTGATGGACCTAATTTAACTGAAAGATCCCTGTGCTGATTTAACTGAGAGATACCTGTGCTGATTTAACTGAGAGATGCCTGTGCTGATTTAACTGAGAGATGCCTGTGCTGATTTAACTGAGAGATGCCTGTGCTGATTTAACTGAGAGATCCCTGTGCTGATTTAACTGAGAGATACCTGTGCTGATTTAACTGAGAGATGCCTGTGCTGATTTAACTGAGAGATCCCTGTGCTGATATAACAAGAAACAGCTGCATTGTAGCTCTGTGCTGATATAACAAGGAATAGTCTCTGAAGCCGTTTTGTCTTTCCCAGCCAACGCTACTGCATCTGCAACCCCGGTGTGGTACGGCAGTTCCGAAACCCAGACACCATCTTCATCCTGGCCTTTGCCATCATCCTCCTCAACACGGACATGTACAGCCCCAACGTGAAACCTGAGCGTAAGATGAAGCTGGAGGACTTTGTGAAGAATCTTCGAGGTGAGCTTTAATAGTTCAGATTTCTGAACTATTGACATGCTTCTGGGAGTGTTGACATTATTAAATAGCTTTTTGTGGAGAATATTTTCTTTTAGAGGCTATTAGTTAATTAACTGATATAGTAATTAGAAGATTATATTGGAATAGAAGAAAATGGTAATCCATGTTGTAATCTGTGGTTTGGCGTTGGGATTCATGGTTTGCTGAATTTTGCCAAACTGATGTCCATGTTGTATCTCATTGTGTGTGCACTTACATTTGTGTGTGCGCATTTGGGTCTCAGGTGTTGATGATGGCGAGGACATTCCTCGTGAGATGCTCATTGGCATATATGAGCGCATTCGTCAGAAGGAGCTGAAGACCAATGAGGACCACGTATCTCAGGTTCAGAAGGTGGAGAAGCTCATTGTGGGGAAGAAGCCAGTAAGTGTTACAGTGTTGCCCTCAAACAGTAATACAGTGAAAGTTCTGCTTTCACTTATGGAATCTGTCAGGTCACACCCTAACACATTGCAAGGGCACTTTTTGCCTTTTAGGCATGTTTGCCTTTTTGTTTAATCTTAACCCCTAACTGTTAGCAAAAGTACAGTTATGAAACTGTTTTGAGATCAGCTGCTCATAATGAATTCAAAGTATGTTTCATTCTTTTCACTAGCTTTTAGTCATTCATTTCATTCATTTCATTACTAAAGTGTCAGATCTCTGTTGACTCGTGATTAGTGAGAGGACATTCATGATTAGTGAGGGGCCATTCCTCGTTAGATGGGTGTTCATGATTAGTGAAAGGGTGGTCTTGAATAGAGAGAGGGGAATTTGTGCTAACTGGTGGGTCGTGCAGGGTTAGAGAGGGCCGTTGGTGAGCTGTGGTGATCAGCAGTACTGTCCGAGCTCGTCTCCTGCGCTCCTTCACTCTTGGCTCTCTCTCATCTTAACGCCTGCTGTCATGTCTCACGGACCTGACCTGGGCAGCATTAATGCTGGAGCACTAATGTAATGGGACCATTATAACAGAACAGAACCATTATGATGTAACGGAATAGGACCATTTTAATGGAATGGGACCATTATAATGGAATGGAATGGGACCATTATAACAGAACGGAATAGGACCATTATAAAGTAACAGAATGGGACCATTATGACATAACGGAATGGGACCGTTATGACATAATGGAACAGGACCATTATAAAGGAATAGAATAGGACCATTATGACGTAATGGAATGGGACCATTATGACGTAACGGAATGGGACAATTATAACGTAACGATATGGGACTATTTTAATTGAATGTAACCATTATAACGGGACGGAATGGGAACATTAGTAAGACTACGGTTTGCTTAAAGGTCGCAGTCAAGAGATTTGCTGTCGATGGATGGATATGTGACCAATTTTAACTGACCTGTAAACAAAATGAATCAAAGATAATATGGATTTTTTGAGCTTTTGCAAATAATCTTATTCTCCAAAAGTCCTGATTGTTGAGTTTTTGTAATTGGATGCAGGATTGAGTCTCTATGCCGACCTTCATTCAAGTGTTGTTAGGTTCACTGTTCACTGGCTGCTTCACTCCTCTGAACAGTGTAATGATTCACCCTTTACCTCTGACCTGATGACAACAGACGGAACATTTTTGCTAAAAGGTCAATGCTGAGATTTGTTTAAAAAAAAACAAATGCTCGTATGTAACAAGCATCTGCATTGTAAAGCAACTAAACAGCTGAAGCAGGAATATTACAAACATTCATTTCCTTTCTTCTTGTTTTGCAGATTGGCTCTCTTCATCATGGCTTGGGATGTGTGAGTTCTCTCTCTCTAATGACTTCCACCTACCATATAAACACAGTCTTCTCCCAGTACGAAGGAGTATCATGACCTATGATGGGGATATTTGTTTAAACTGTTTATAATGCAGTAGACCTTGGTAGAAGAAGCAACTATGAATTAAGGCCAAAATCCACATTGAGCCTTTTTGCATGAAGTTTTACAACGTTGCGGTCAGCTAAACTCACAGCTAAACTCACAGCTCTGCAAGTAGGTCAATAACAGTAAATTCCACGCTAGTAATGCATTTCTTTCTGTACTGAAGGGAAGCTGACAGAGCACATTGCAGGCCATGAGGTTGTGGGGCCGTTAGCGTGCGCAGCCCTTGGTTACCGCCCACTGCTGAAGGCCTGACTCCTCACAGGGGTTTTGGACTTTTTACAGATGCATTTGTTCTGTATTCAAACAGATCAAGTCGTGCAGATCAGGACAGATGTTGTATGGATTGACATGGATTGATGTTTCTGATTGTTTGAGTAGTTTAAATACAAGAAATAAGGAAGTAGAGGCTTCAGGTTTATAATATACCTCTCTTTCTGTGTGTGTGTGGGTGTGGGTGTGTGTGGGTGTGTGTGGGTGTGTGGGTGTGTGTGTGTGTGTGTGTGTGTGTGTGTGTGTGAACCATAGGTGCTGTCCCTGCCCCATCGCAGGCTAGTGTGTTACTGTCGGCTGTTTGAAGTGCCAGACCCCAACAAACTGCAGAAGCTGGGCCTTCATCAGCGGGAGATCTTTCTCTTTAACGACCTGTTGGTGGTGAGAGCTCACACACCCGCATGTGCATGATGCTTTATGCCTTGGCCTTGGACTCCAGGTTGTCCTGCAGATACACAGCAATGCTGCAGGCGTGTGGAGAGATCTGGAGATCTGCTCTGTTCACACTCTCCTTGCCATCTTTGGCTTTGTAGGTAACCAAAATTTTCCAGAAGAAGAAAAACTCGGTGACGTACAGCCTGAGACAGTCCTTCTCACTGTACGGAATGCAAGTGTTGCTGTTTGAGAACCAGTGTAAGTGACAGAAGCCTTTATGAAGCAGTTTTTGTCGCAAAGCATCATGAGACATCACTGTGTAACAGATACAATGATACAACAGATACATAACGGTACAATGCAGTAGAACCCTGCACGAAATGTAACAGTAAAATGTAATGGTAGCAGTAACAGTTACCTCGAAACGTAACAAGAATGAAACAGTAGCAGTAATAGTAACCTCTAATGTAACAGTAGAATGTAACAGTAGCAGTAATAATAACCTCAAACGTAACAGTACAATATAACAGTAGCAATAACCTCTAACAGGGCCAAGGTTACACCACTCTCTCTGTATCTCTATTTTTTTAGTAAAGGCTAACACTACCAGTACATAAACCCTAGACGTCATAAATGTAATAGAAAATAGTGACCATTAGCTTTGGCTACTGTTAGCAGTGTATTTAGGATGCGTTTCCCCCAGTATGCAGCTGTTGTGTTCTTGTGCCTTTAGATTACCCCAATGGAATCCGGCTCACATCTGCCATCCCAGGGACCGACATCAAGGTCCTGATCAACTTCAATGCTCCCAACCCCCAGGACCGGAAGAAGTTCACAGACGATCTGCGGGAGTCAATCGCCGAGGTTCAGGAAATGGAAAAGTACCGCATAGAGTGTAGGTGGCCGTCCCCTCTCCTCCACTCACTGGTACTCAGTTCTGTTCAGAAGCATGTTATGTGGAGAATCCTTTTCACACCAAAGCTAAAAGTAGCTTTATAAAAAAAACAGATCTATAACACACACACACACACACTTGCTCCCTCTCTCACATGCTCCTCTATCACACATGCACGTGCATGCTTACTCTCTCTCTCTCTCTCACACACACACACACACACACACACACGACCCAAATACAAGGTCACAGGTGGACCACATTATTTAGCACACAGATACTGATCGCAAGAGCCCTCATGTTGAGGCATGATGCTCTCCTGGCGCAGTGCTGGAGGTTTCTCGCTGTCACCAGGGCAACATGCACAACATAAGGTCACTGCAGCATGAAAGGCAGGTCAAGGCAGACTAGAAATAAACAGTCAACTCACTGTCATACCTAAACACGTGGACCTAGTGGGAGTTCTGCCTTGATATAGCTAGAACGGATACCTGGAATACGCTTAGGTTTGTTGATAGACACTAATCTTACCGCAGACAGGGAACTGGAGTTCAGGATCTGCTTTACTTTAGCTCCCCCTGGTGTCCCTGTGTGGGTAGTGTATATGGAATTCTGCATTTTCAAGTGATATTGGTTATACTAAGCTACAGTATACCTAGTGTGTGCGTGTGTGTGTGTGTGCGTGTGTGTGTGCGTGTGCGTGTGCGTGTGCGTGTGCGCGTGCGTGTGCGCGTGCGTGTGCGCGTGTGTGTGTGTGTGTGTGTATGTTTGTGGTCATAGCTGAGCTGGAGAAGCAGAAAGGTGTAGTGAGACCCAGCATGTCCCAGAGCATGTCGGGTTTGAAGAAGGAGGCGGGCAACGGGACCATGAGCCGGGCCAGCCTTGATGACTCCTATGCCATGGGGGAGGGGCTAAAGAGGAGCGCGCTCAGTAGCTCCCTGCGGGACCTCTCTGAAGCAGGTGAGTTTTTGGTGTGTTACCACCCATTTATACCACAGAGGAAGGAAATGCCTCGTTTGTACATTTGTGCCACGGTGATCAGAAAGTCTTTATTAAAAGTTGATTTATTGTTTGGTGTATATTATTGAGTGCAGTTTTGGTTAAGGGTGTAATAAGATCATTTGGCATTTGTAGATATTTATTTTCATAAATATAGACGTGATTTATTATCTGTCTGCTTTAGTGCAGTAAGATTGCATGGATTATGTACTCAAATACCATAAAGGTTACCAGAGTTTTTGTAAGGTACATAGATTAATAGATGATGACACTGTCTTGTTGAGGGTTTTAAATAGATTAATAAATGATTCAATGCTAATATGTTCGATGTTTGGATTTGGAAAATGTTTGTATGAGGGTCACAGATGTGATTTGTATAGTTTGGACATATAGAGAGAGACAAAAAACATCAGTTATGGATATATATCACTTATGGATATATATATATCGGCCTAAATTAGATTTCATTTTTTAATTTATTTGTAATTACTTGGACAACACTTTTTCATAGTTGGGGTTTAGTCAACTCCAAACTTCTGTTACTTGCTGACTGGTTCTACTCTAGATTCAGTGTAAACGGAGGTGTCCTGTACACACTGTAAACTGCTAATCTTGCATTTTGATTCTGTTGTTCCCATAACATTCCATATTTTGTTGTATCCTAAACTTTAATATGGCGTTTCATAGTTAAAAACGTAACTGCTGATTCATCAACTCCATGCATCAATGACACAGTAACCAACTGACTATAATGTTGATCTGATCAAAAGCACTTGAAGTGATTGAGGGCTTTGCAGTATATGCACATGTGTTCTGTTAGATCCAACATATGCCTGTTTGAGTTGCTTGGTATTTCTAATCAGTATTATAATGTATCATAAATATAAGTTTCATAACTATTTTTAATGTTTTTTCAATGTGTTTTGACCAATTACACTTTACATTTCAGCGTAAAGCCAAGATAACAGATATCTCCAAGTGCTAGAATATTTTTGATCCTGGTTCAATTTTTGCTGTCAGTTGGGCCATCAGAAATGATGGGATTAAAACCATAAAATGAATCAGATTCATAGTGAAACCAAAATCCATTTGTATTCTTATTTTCCATCAATTTACCCCCCAAAATACTAACATTCTAGTTTAACGAGGTGTTGTGTCCTGACCTGTTCCCTGCCTGTCCACCCTGCTCAGTCCCAGGTGTTCACTTATGAAGTCCTCCACTTGAAGCTGCTACTGCAGCGTGTGGCATGAGTTGTAGTCACTAGTGTGTGTGTGTGCGTGCGTGCGTGCGTGCGTGCGTGTGTGTGTGTGTGTGGGTGGGTGGGTGGAGCGCTGTTTCACCCGCAGTCCTGCCTCCCCACCACTGGACCCCTGGCTCTTAAGCTACTGATTGTGCAGATTTGCTCCAGCCTAGTGCGTGTGCACAAGTGCTTCTGGCTCTCAGTCATCTGTCCATTGGCTGCCATGTGTTCCGAGTGTGTGCCGTGTCTCATTGTAGTTGGTGTAGCTCATCCACAGACAGCAGGAGAATGGGTTTGGATGGTTTTGCACTGGACGACCACACACACACAGCAGCCTCTTCTGAAGTCCGTCATTAAACAGTACTAAATAAAAATTTAAGTGTAAATTATTCCATCATAGCAACTAAATCAAAAAATCAGCTGGGTTTGTGTCTGATCACAGACCATTTATTTCAAAGATAAACTGCTGATTAATCTGGTCCTAGAATTGTACAGTCCTTAGTAACGCTCGCTATACAACCACACAGTCTCCCACCACCACAGCCACCTCTATCCCTACCCACCCTTTCAAGAGACCGGACCAGGCTCGCTGTGTGCTCACGTCCCTTTGGCGCCCCCTAGAGTCGAGGGATGTGTACACCACTAGCCCCTCACAAGGTGTGACGGCCATCTCTAATCTGTGGAATTGCATGTTTCGGGCAGGCAAGCGTGGGCGGCGCACCAGTGCAGGATCACTAGACAGCAATGTTGAAGTAAGTAGGATGCAGTGAATGTCTAGTCCCTTACTCTCTGTCCATGTGCACTGTAAAAGCAAGGCTTTGAAAAAACAAAACAAAACAAGGAAAAAACAAAACAACCACTCCGAACATTTACTGGTTATGTTCTTGCACCTTCTTACGCTTCATAGTTTTCTACGAGTTCATCCCTTACATTTTTCAGTTTTTGGTTTCCATATGAACTCGGTAACTAATGCCTAACCTGCCAGCCTGCGCACATGCATGCATGGGTTTGCCTGCTGCTTTCGGGCTCGCGCGCGCGAGCTGACGCCATGGCGACGGTCGCCAGGCTGGTATCCCCGTTCCCTGACAACGCGCATGCTCTACACTAACCCTACACCGCCATCTGCTTCTCGCCTGTTCCGTTTGTGGAGCCTCGTTGCCTTGGCTGCAGTCGTGCACTGTGTGACAGCAGGAGCTTCATTCCCACGTTGCTTTGCTGCGCTGCTCGCGTAGACCCACGGCGTTTGGTCCGCAGGGAGACAGTACCAACCTGCACCCTGAGCCGAATCCCACAGGATGTGGATTTCATGAGCACTCAGTCATTATACATTCATCCGTTTTTTCATGACCTTGTTTTCATTAGCTGGGATGTTTGGGAATGTGGAAGTGTTGAACCTTGTTTTGTCACCCATTCCGAACTTCATTTTATTTGTTAGTTTATAAGAAGGTTTAAAAGGTTAAAGAAGGTGATGGAAGTGCAGTTTGCCAACCCTGCAGTAAAGATGCTGAACGCCTGTGGGAGCCCCAGCTAACCCTCTGAATGCGACCGTGTGGACTGAGTTTCTGGCACTGGTGTACCTGCATGTGGAACAGCCGACCTCATCATCCTAATGAGATGCATGCAGTCTTGGGCTCTGATGTATTTTATTGTCATTTCATGTATTTTGCCTTTAAAGGAGAATTCTACCCAAAATCAGAAATGTTGGCTAAGATTTCCCAGGCACTCCAGGTATCAGTGAAATGAAGCACGAGTGAAGAATAACTCGTGTGACTTGTGTCGTATGGAAGACAGTAGAACCAGAATGATCCTGGACCAGTGAAGGATAACTCGTGTGACTTGTGTCGTATGGAAGACAGTAGAACCAGAATGATCCTGGACCAGTGAAGGATAACTCGTGTG
>JAOYMR010000022.1:247632-262369 GCA_025802075.1 Tenebrosternarchus preto
ACTTGTGTAGTATGGAAGACAATAGAACCAGAATGATCTTGGACCAGTGAAGGATAACTCGTGTGACTTGTGTAGTATGGAAGACAGTAGAATCAGAATGATCCTGGACCAGTGGATCTGGATCCAGATGAAGCTCTGGAAACGGTCGTGGTTACAGAACATACTCCGTAAGGTGTAATACAGTGGGGGGAAATGGTAGCCAGTGTTCCCACCACCTCACCACATGGTTCCATCTCCAAAAGCACAGAGTGGAGTAGGAGAATAGAGTCCAGGTGTTCCTGTTAACACTCCCAATCCAGGTACTGTGTTAGAGCAGTGGTTCCTGGTCCTAGTCCACAATTCCCTTTTTCTACACATTTTAGTGTTTTTCACTGCTGGAATTGACCTATTTTAACTTCAAGAAGGATTTGGTCAACATGCAGTACAGGAGAACTTGAGACCCAAGACTGTATAATCACTGGATAAACACCATGTAAATCAAACTGCAGTGCTGTAGTCGGAATTGAAGCAGAGGCCTCTCTCAGTGAGAACCAGATTTTTTTTTTCAGAAATCTGAAGTTTTTCAGGAATGCAGAAACTTTAGTCTCTTTTCCACTAGAGGAACCCAGAGTGATGATGGGTCCTCTGTTGTTGTTCCTACCCCCGTATTAAGTTCACTCAAAATGTAAAACAACAGAACAACTTCATCTTGCTTCATGTTTCCCCTTGTGGTTTTGTTGCATGATAAAAGCATATCATCCCATCACTCTTTACAGTCACTTGCTCCTAATTTACTTGATTCTTACATTTGTGCAGGGCAAAGCAAAACACTGTTTATTTCCTGTTTTGGATGTTTATGTAACTTCTTAGTTCACTAAAAAGTTCTAGACCTCAGTAAGTGATTCCACCAGAGCCCGCTCTGAGATTCTGAAAGTTTGCAGTGATGGTGTAGCTCAGTGTTCTGTGACTACTGGTCAGAGAACACTCATCTGGACTTTAGAGGACTTTAGTGAATGCAGGCTGTATTTTCCTCTGCTCTAGATGGATAATCACATGTTAAAAAATAGTATTTGGGTGGAATGCTCCTTTAAATGTTCTTCTACATGTCACCGTGTCACATCTGTCAACATCACTCAGATGGATCAGATTCACTCATTTGTGTTGATATATAAAAACAAGAAGCTCCAAAACACACAGATGCAGTTTAATGTGATGCAGTTTAAAGTGAATACATTATGTGTAGATTATCTAAAACATGATCTAAAAGGGTAAATCCATATGTTGTTGATATACTTTTCACCTGTTTGTAACTGTTATTTGCAATATTTATGTAGATTTTTTTATATATATTTATAGATCTATTTATGTATCATTTTGGACTTTATTAAGAACGTAAGTCTTTTGCTATTATTAAGTGATCAGTTATGCTTTCAGTTCAAGATTTAATGAGAGTTTAGCCGTCGCCATGGGTGTGGACCTGTGGAGGACTTGTGGGGGTGTCTGGGTGAGTCTGGGTGTGTTTGGACTCACACGACTCTGCTTGGCCTCTTTCTGCTCACAGGGCTCCATCATTAGCAGCCCTCACCTGCGCCGGAGAGTAGGCTCCGCCCGGGAGCACCCACCCTGCACCCAGCTCCCCGTCCCTGGTCCCGCCCCCTCCCTGCTAGGATCGCTCTTCGGCAGCAAGCGAGGGAAGCCTCTGCCACAGGGCTACCCTCCTCCTCCTCCTCCTCATCCTCCACCTTCAAATCATCCTAGTCACCCCACCCTTATCTCCCATAAGCCCCACCCAACCAATCTGCATCACACAGCCCAGGCCCAGGTGGAGGCTCAAGGCCACGCCTACCGTGCACACTGTCCCCTCCCCCAAAACCCTCCTCCCTATCACCACCATCACCACTACCACCCACCCACGCACGCCTCACTTGGGCCCCGCCTCTATCGGCAACACTCAGGCCACGCCCCTCTGCCGCACTCCCATCACCACTCCCGCTCACACGGTGGACGACACTCTCGGTTCCCTCCACAACTCCACCATCACGGCCCCCGTCGGGAGCAGCAGGCGGCCACCTCCGCCCCGGTCAGCTCCAAACACAAACACTGTGGCATCAGCACGGTGGTGTGAGCTTCCTCGCCTGAAACCCCCGACCCCGTTCCCCCGGGGGGAACCAGCACTGCTCTGAGCCATACGAACAGTCACACGCATCACACACATCCAGTCACTGTGGGCGGCTGCGACACACCACAAGCTCCGTCGGCTCGAGAGGTGGGAGGAGCAGACAGGACTCCACCAGCCCACCACCCTCCCCATGGAGAGACGGCGCTCTGGACTTCACTTAGGGTGGAGTTTTTGGGGGAGATGGTGAAGGCCTGTAGGGTTTATGAACTATGAGTAGTGGTTCGGCCGCCTCTGCGTTCCCCTGCGTTGGTCTGCTCGGGTGAGTCTCCCTGCAGAGTGGAGATGTTTTCTTCACAATAGCTCACTGTAAACAGTCCCTGAAGATAAATTTTTCTGTTGCTGTTTTAACACTCTTCCTACATGTATCTCCAAAACCATATTTTTATTTCAAAGTGCGTGTTGGTCATCATAGAATAATTCAAACTTTATCAGGAGCGTAAAAATGAACTCTTCTCTACATGGATGCATAGACTTCACAGAACAGCCCAGGTGTCAGTCACAAGAGTAGCTGTCCTAATACTGTATTTATTGTGGATAACGGCTTTAATTGTTGTCCTGGCAATCATATATAAATGTGCCAATGCTCATCACATATCTGCTCAGTCAGACTCTGTGTATATTGTAATGTATGTAGTCGTGTTTAGTAGTGTAACTGCATCCATTGTAAGATGTTCTATGATGTTTAAAAAAAAAAAAAAAAACTATATTCAAAGTTTTGTTTTTTAATATTATGGTTAAATATAAGACAAATATTATGGTCACAGGTACAGTGAAGGTCAGATGTACCGTATAGATGTATCAAACAAAGGACAAAAAAAAGCTATTTTGGACATTTTTGATGCCTTTGCAATATTACCAGAAGCAGTTTGGGCAAAGCAGAAACAAGCTTGTCCTGGTCCACACTAAAGCCTAGCGTGGACTGCTGGAGCTGGGCCTGTTCACACCCAGGACACCTGCTAGAACCAAGCAGCACAGACCAGGCTGGGCATCTACTGAGCCTCATGTTTGCATATATCAAAACAGGTTTGTGACTGAAGGTACAGTGGCCAGCAGGTCGCTGGAGGACTGTACAGGAGAGCTGGGGCAACCCCTAGCAGGCACACACCCTAGCGGGCACACACCCTAGTGGGCACACACGGCACTGTTTATAAAGTTAGATGTGTGCCCCATGTCACTGAGCACTTGATCTTTTTCTTTACATCTTACACAAATACCTGTTTTTTTTTTCCAAGAATGGGAAACTACTAGTGTTTTACTAATAATAATGACTCGGCTTTCTTTT
This sequence comes from Tenebrosternarchus preto, assembly GCA_025802075.1. NCBI lineage: Eukaryota > Metazoa > Chordata > Actinopteri > Gymnotiformes > Apteronotidae > Tenebrosternarchus > Tenebrosternarchus preto. Next base: position 251,073 of record JAOYMR010000022.1, read on the forward strand.
CAGTTCTGACCGGTTTTAGTCTGCTAAAGGAGGGTTACGTGGATAATGTTTGTTCTGCACATATCCTACAGAGTTATACTCAAGAACTGAGGGCCAGTAAGACTGAAGTATTTTTATTTTCCTTCGTATGTGCAATATGTATGTAATGAGTTTGTGAAGAATCCTTTCCCTTTATGCCGAGTAAAAGCTATTTTTTTCCACAATAACAATGACTTTATTTTAGTGGCTTACACTGGTGGCACCGTAATGCAGTAAAGCCACTAGCTTGGAATGTAGTGGAATGTCTAGTTCTAGTGTGTTCTGTCTGATGTCATATGATTTCATTCTTGGATTCCCCCGCCCAGTAGAAATCAGTGTTACCATGGCAATTAAGTGCAATCGTTATAGATAATAGGGCAGCAGCTGTTATTCCTTCAAGATATTCAGGTGAATGTTCAAATTATGCAAATATTTTTCCTTCCAGATAATAAAGTACATTGAAGCATGTATATATGAGGAGGCAGAAGCACACGAAGCCCATGGCTTTTGCAAAATCAGGATGCATCATTGTGAAGGTGGTAATCAGGTGGAACGTTAAAACACTTCAGCACTGACTGTCTTTCATAACGGAATGAGGAACATTGAGCAGTGTTCTTCAGCCAGCACTTCTGATCTCCTTCATAATGGAGTGAGGAACATTGAGCAGTGTTCTTCAGCCAGCACTTCTGATCTCCTTCACTCATACGTTCACTTCTAGTTCTCCTGTCCATTAATCCATAAGCTGCAAGTTCCGATGCTTCTCGTTCTTGTCCAGTATCCATTCTATTGTTTTAGGCAACATATGAAGTGTATCTATATTTTTTATGTAATTCATATATTGTGTGTCTTTCTATTCTTTCTCATGTTTATAAATGTCTTTAAGGAAGTAATATTGGGGGGGGGGTGGGAGGGGCTAATATCAGATCTACTTATTTTTTGACTGTTTTTGTCATGGAGTCCAAAATCCCCAAACCATGTCCCAACCAATCACTGCACAGGACCATGGTATCGTGTTCACTGTGACGCACCCTCAGCCTGGAAAGGTTCACTTGTTCTTTAATCCTTTAATCGTACCCTGGATATTGACCTGTGGTTGCTGTTCTGTACTGCATTGTGTTTTACTGAAGTGCATGCAGTCCCCTTTTATATGTCCACTGTAAACAAAAACAAACAAAAAAAACCCACACACTAAAAGGAAAGAGAGAGAGAGAGAGAGAGAGAAAGAGAGAGCACAGAGACAGATGGAAAAAAGAAAGAGTCCCACTATTGCACAACAGTCCATCTGATCAGGACTTAATATTGTGTAAATAAGAAATCTAATCATTTGAATTATAAGTAGTTGAAGTAACCATGTGTAACAATATCAAATCTATCACGAGGACCAAGTGGGGAACATCTACCTGTAGATAGTGTGCATAGTTTAATTCCCCTTAACGTACCGTCCTCGTTTATATGGAGGGCGAGTTCCCTTCTCATCTATGGGGGATGAAGACCTTCGTTTCATCTCTGCTTCACTCCATACAGAGCTGTGATGCTGTGCATTTGAAAAACCGACTGTTGAAAAAGTTCCCTGTCTCTCGTGTTGATCCACCAGACCACAGCTGTCCTTACCAGTGTGTCTGTGAGAAGGGGAAGGTTTGAAAAGAGAATGCTTTCATTTTGATATGCAGTCTGTAAGTGCTTAAGATCTGATCAGTGTAAAACTTCAACTGTGACAATGTTGAGAAATAAAACAAAATGAAACTCATTAAAGAGTGGATTACTTTATTATATTACTATGTTGGGGTCATGTTTGTCTAAAATAACATGAACTGTGTTCATTAACATTGAGGCATTAATATGCAAAGATATTGAGAAATACATGTCACATTATAAAAAACATTTACTTGGTATAAAATATTGAATTCTTCTTTTCTTTTGATTGTCATTATTGGTGCACAAGGTACTTTAACAAAAGAGCCAAGATGAGGGTAGCTGGTGCAGTCTTCAGTCGTCAAGCAAATGTTTGTAATGGTTCAAGCAACTCTCCTCTGAGGGGCAGTTATTCAGCTTTTAATACACATCTTTCAGAACCCCTGCAGGTAGAACAGAGACTAGCTTTAACCAGATACTGATTATTCTGCAATAAAACCTTAGTATTTGAGGTTTGCGCATATATATTATATCAGTCAGTGTTTTATTTGTAAAATATTAATAGTATTAATATAATAAATATTAACGATACAAGTACAAAAACTATAAAAGCACACGGCCGTTACAGCTTTGGTGCGGTAGATAGTCTTATCTGTAAGGCACAGTGTTGATGTGCTGCTGTCACATGACCCAGTGTGAGCTGTGAATTTGTACTCTGAAGTACTCACTCTGAAGTACTCTTACCCTGAAGCCTGTTGGTGGAACAAGGCCAGTAATGAAGATACGTCTATTACAATGTACAGAGACTATCACAGGTGAAGAGAAGCGCTAAATGAGACATTTAATTTTTCACTCTCAACAATATGAGAAGAGTCACAAAAGCCTCTTTGAATGCAGTTTGGTCACTGAAAGGTAAGTGTGTCAACCTCTTAAAATACTGTGTTGAGTTTACAGTTTCACAACAAATAAGTCCTTAAATTTATTAAGTAAACTGTAGAATTACTGTCCAGGCATGATCATTCTTTCAATTTTTAGTTTTCTGTCCAAACAGAAAACCATTTTTTTGTAAACCAGATCTACAATACTTTCCTATCAATACATGGAGCTGTTCATTGCCTTCTAGTTTAAGTAAATTTTTCCTATCATTCCAACTTTAATGTGACATACAATATACTAACAGTTCTACATTATACCCTATTAATACAAATACAGGATGATCCTGGACCCAGCGGTAACTGTGGTTCTTCTTCTGGGTTTATCAGTTGGGCAAATCAGCTCGGACTCCTGCAAATGCTCTACTTCGCCCTCTGCAGGACTGAGAGTTAACTGCAGCTCTCAGGGTCTCAAGAAAATCCCCAAACTTTCTCCAGACACCACTGAACTATACCTACAGCACAACCAGTTGAGCTCCATTACTCCTGGGCATTTTGACATGCTCCAGAGCATTCAGGTGTTAAACCTGTCAGGTAATCCCTTCCACTGTGGTTGTGAGATCCAGTACCTGCGAGCGTGGCTCCTGAAGAACCGAGCAGTGACTGGCGTGGGTCTGACGTGCGTCAGTCCGTCCTCACTAGCTCACAGAACCATCGCTGGGCTCAGCGAAGCCACGTTCTCTACCTGTGTGCAGCATCGCTGCTCTGGAAGCCTCTATAACTTCACAATTGGGGTCATGCTCTGCGTTCTCATTGGTTTGCTGTTCTGGTGTTTGCGACTCGTAAAGGACTTGACATTCATTTTGGGCATTAGTGAGAGACACACAGGCTTCGAGGCAGAATCTCTGCGTTCTCTGAAACCCAAACACAGGTCTAGGAAGAAGAGTTTTGGTGCAGGTTCTTCAAGTCCACATGACTATGAGCTGGAGAGGCCTTTGCTTGACATGGAGATTCTTCCCCAAATAATTGATGCTTTGCATAAGGAACACAACATAAGTTTTAAAGAAACATGAACTAAATGAGGTTGTCCTGTATTATTCCTACACTCTGCCATTAAGAAACATATTTACAAGCTGCAGGTGGATGCTGTAAATAACTTTTAATATAACTGAAGAAAATTACTATTATTTACTATTTTGGTAACATACAAATGGATTTATGCACATACTTTGTTATATTTGATCAAATGAATTCCTGGTTAATTCAACAGAGCCTGTTGCAGTTTTCAGTATAAACCTGATCTCTTTACATGGTCATTACTTTGAGTTTGTTTGAGCACCTGATCTTTCGTTGAGGCCTAGTCACAGAAGTTTAGATCTGACCTTTGACCTGGGCATTCGAACCCCTAAATCACTGCAGTATATGCTCTTATATTTGCTTGATTACTGTCTCTGTTCTTGCATTCATGACCATGTTCTGGTGTGACTGAACCTTGATTCACTCATTTTATAACCATGTTGTGACTGTTCTTTCTTAAAGTGGCTGTTTTTGGTTATTTTGTTAGATCCAAACACGTCCCACTGTGTTGCATGATAGAGCCCTTCTTGTAAAATGTGACCACAAAAAAAACGAACAAAAAAATCTAAGTGCCAATAAGTTGAATGGTGTACAATTAAAGCCATACTATAATACAAAACTCAACTGATCCAATTGTGTAAGGCTGTTACACATATTGAATCAATTGATTTTTTTTAATACCTTTTCTAGGAAAAAAAATTTAATTGCACTTTTTTCCGCTCAACTCAACTACATTAATCTCCTTCCAGCCCATGAGATGTTTATTAGAAGAGCTTCAACAGACCTGCGTGAAACCTGGTGCCTCCCACGTCCATCCTTGGTTAACTGGACGTTCTCACTTAGCAAAGGGTTTCTGCCTTGCAGTACTGATGGTAAATGCATATTTCTACAGTCTTGCTCTTTAAGACTCATTAAGCTCAGTTTGGTTTTAGAGGATTACGGGCCTTTACCTGCTGCTCATTTGTAACAGATCCTACGTACAAACCAGTACAACAGGTGAGCAGCCACAAATAATATATTAAATGAATACAAAGATTTCTGCAAGTCACTTTATCCATACATCTTGCAAAGCCTTATAGATAATTGAAATATTTACAAAACATAGCAGAAACTACTATAACCCAGTATTTCATTGTGTACTCCAATACACTGCTGTAGTATTAAACTACTAACATTTGGAGAAAAGAAGAAAAAAAAAAATCAATGTAAGCAGGTTCCAGATCCTCCTCCAGCTTTATTGATAGTTTAAAATTACATTTTCTATGTTATAGGACTTCAGTTGCAGCTTCCTTCTGACTTAAAAACTGAGTACAAGCAAATGATATTCTTACAGTAGTCCAAGTGATATTGTACAAAAATAATATTTGATTTCTGTGAAAACATTCTCCTTTTGCAAATTACTGATAAATCCACAAGCTTATTGTTTTTGATAATTTAAGATAGAAATGACTAAAATTACTTTTGGAATCTTTAACTTCAGGCAATAATGAGCAACGTTTGCTAAACTTGCAAACATGACCGTTTAAAAAAAAAAGAAAAAGAAAAAGGAAAAAAAAAACCAAAACCAAAATTGAATTTCTCTATATTTCAGGATTCTGCGTTATCAGCATTATCAATAGAACTTTTCCTCACGAGTTAAAGCCCACCTTGCTCGTGGTGCTCGGGTTAAGTTGGATTCCTGTGTTGAATGGTTATCCCGGTCATACTCTCTTAAGCCAACATATTCTCCCCCGACTTGATCGAAACAAAACTCCAGAAATCGAGGCTTCCCTCAACTTCTCCCTCACGGCATCTCCTCAGAGCTCAGAGGTCCTACATACCACATCGCGCCCCAGTCAGTGAAGATCTCACCAGCGGCATGGAAAGGGGTCTTTTAACAAAGCATTATACATACACCTCTACCAAACTAAATAGACATTTTGTATTAAATGCAGAAAGATTTCCCCCCCCCCTTTTTTTTTTTTTGTTTAAACATTTCAAGAAGCACACTGGCTGGGGACAAAGCCTCTGTTCGCCAAGCACTGGCCAATAAAGAGGATTCCGAGAAAATAATACAACCAACCATCAATCTGAAAAGGAGGGGATGACAAAGGAAAGCGGTTATGCAGATGCTTCAATTGTACATTCTCTTGCCAGGTGACCAGTCTTGCCACAGTTGTAGCAGTTCACCTCACTGGCCTTGCTGCACTGTACTGCTACATGGCCAATCTCACCACACCTGTACAGAACACACACACACACACACACACACAAGTTTAGAGTCACACAGTAAGATACTGGTGCCTCTCTTCCACCAATATGGTCAATATGTATATTAATTTATTTATTTATTTTAAGTGTGCATTAAGATCTACATTAGGGGTGAACAACTGGTCAGTTTTATTTTGATCAATATGCCTTGATCAATATTACTTTGTTCAATATGATTGAGCAGTGATTTGTCGTATCACATGAATGCTGCGATTCACCAAAACAAAACATTCCACTGGAATATCTGAAACTGCTCAGGTTACACACACACAAAAAAAAACCTAAAACAAACAAAAAACCCGAGATAAGAGCCCCAGAAGGCCAATATCGTAATGATGCTCAACAAGAGAAATTTTGTTCCTGATCCAGCAGCAGACACTTACCGATAGCACTTGACTTTGTCACACAGTTTCTGGATGTGTCCAAATCCTCCGCAGGAGTAGCACTTCTGCTCGTTGGCGTGGTCACAGTCGCGCGCGACGTGCCCAGCCTTGCCGCAGTTGTAGCAGCACTGCTCACGCTCCTTCTTTGGCTCTTTGCAGTCCCTGGAGATGTGGCCACTCCTGTGGCAGTTGTAGCACGCTGCGAGAGAGAGAGAGAGAGAGAGAGAGAGAGAGAGAGAGAGAGAGAGAGAGAGAGAAAACCCGCTGGGTTGGATTTCCAAGCACGAGGGTGGCTCAGGGCAATATTTCACAAACGCAAATGACTGAAAGACCAGTCAGTGTCTCACCATCCTCGGTCTGTTCACAATCCCTGGCAATATGCCCTTGTTCTCCACATCGGTAACAGAACAGATCTGGGGGAAAAATAATAAACACCAATAAACAATAGTAATATATAAAACAAATACCATATGCATAATCTAAAATTATTTAATGGGTTATTTTTGTAAGTGATTGCCAATCAGCTATTAAGGGCTACTAATCTGCAGTTAAAGCCTTCATAGTTGAGGTAATTTATCGTTTATGGGGTGTCGGTACTTACCCTTTCCACGGCCTCTTCCTCGGCCTCGGCCCCGGCCCGCGTTGGGACAGTTCTTGACCCAGTGTCCAGAGCGGCCACATCCAAAGCACTCACTGCTACTCATATCCATTGTCTAAAGAGGGTAAAGAATCGACAGTTTCAAAAATCCAGAGAAAGCGCCAAACAGCAAATGTACAAGTTAAATGACATCATGACGACATTACTGCCGTTGCTGGTCTTAAAGTAGCCAGAGAGATATCTCGTTAACCTCGCGAGAAGGCTGGAATTATTTTTGCACCATTACATCTGCTAAAGACAATAAATCTACCAATACAGCCAAAACCATATAGATAACCCGCTACATGCACCTATGAAAACTTAATTAGGGTAGCTAAGCTAAGTTCAACGTGAGATTTGGATATTTCAAGACACTGGTAGCTATAATCTAGTTAGCTTTCTAGCTAGTATCCCACTGAAGACATGCCATGTGTGTAACCACTGTTGTAACTAGCTACGGCATGGGCAGGAATTACCGAGATAGTTATCGTACTCCCAAACAAGACGCTACTAACTAACCTGACTAACTTCGAGCACAGAAGTTAGCTGGAGTACTATTTTTGCAATGTCAAAATTACTGGCTCGATAAAATACTAGCTACCCAGCTAACTTAACCAGCTAGCGACGGTAGCTATCTTGAAGAAAGTGGAGCCGGTCTGGTAGCTGTGCACGTGCAACTGAAAGGGCACTGCGCAACAGTCACTGCGCATCGAAATTTCAGCAAATAAATTCTTTGGACCTAAAAATGTTACGAAATTAGTAATGTCCAACTAACATCACCTATCCACTTCGAGTAACATGCACTTCAGCATTCTTTCCTTGACTGGGCCGCAACAATGTGTGCAGCACAGAACCAAAGACACTAACTGCATCGACTATATAATCTGTAGAGTAGACATTTTCTTTTTCGACTCGAACATGGGGATAATTAATTTGGGGTAAAAGTGCAGTTGTTTTAGAAAAATTCAACAATTCACGCGTAGTTATGAGAATACTTTCCCGCGCAGCCACGCTACAGCTAGGCCACAAGACCTAGAAGAGGAAATTAGCTAGCTACATAGCTAATCAAACTTACTTTCAGGGACGTTTACTTGATTTTAGACGTTCTTGTTGCGCGATATTAAAGATTTACTTAGTCAAACAGTTCATTTTTATCGACATAATAACAATTTGGCGAAAAGAGCTTAAAATTTGTTGGACTCACCTATTGGGTTCACTATTAGCCAGTTAGCTACGTGACTCACTGGTGTTTACTCCTCCCCTCTCTGATGCACCACATGTGAATTGCGCATGTCTGTACTGATTGACGTTTCCAGTAGCCAGTAAAAGATCTCCCCAAAGCGAACCTGAGCCAATAAACAAGACCTGAACGTGGACACCACCCCCATGATTTGTCAAATCAGATAGCTCGCAAATGACACTGTCCCACCTATAATAATCTTGCTTATGTGTACGGAATTCAAAGGACAATTATTTAGCGTGAGTGACAGAGCGATGTTCTTGGGGGGTTTACAGGGACGCAATGCTACTACTTATTTCAGCGCGTTATTTTCTGTGTTGTCCTGTTAAGGCTTGAGTTCTTGTAACCGGCGCTTTGCACGATTATTTTATTATTCCCACTGTCATACCATACCAACGTGTCCCATTCGAAATGAGAATAATTTTTTAGACAATTTAACTCCGATGAAAAGGCTGAATCTCACACCACTTCTGTACATTTCTAGGGTGACCTCTAAGATAACACGGACAAAACATCTGTGATACAGCATTCTCATATTTTGTGCTATTTTCAAATGAGAAAGCTGCATGAAGATTGCAAAAAAAACGTGCACTGTAGTTAGCTAATTATATGTGAGAAAATATGCTGAAGATAAAATTTATCACAAAACATATGTTCAGTATTTCAGCTTTTAATGGCTGTAGAAATAACTGTGTTTTCTTAAAAAATTAAAAATTATATCAGCTACATATTCCGAAGTGCTTATTGTCAATGTTTACAGTTAGGACATAACTTGATGATCTGATTGAATATTTGAGTGGGGTAAAATTTTAACGTTTTCGTTTTTCACACCCTGAGCTCAAGAAAAGTTTAATTTATATTGTATATTATATATTGTATATAATGTATATTATTTAATTTATTATTAATAGATGTATTTTTCCGTTTAATATTCGCCTATGTCTAATAACCAAGGGATCCAATTTCAGTAGTCGACGTCAGTCAGTCTTGACCCCTTTTATCGTACCTTCTCTACTCTGCTAGGATGTGTAGGCTGCTCTTGTAGTCTGTGTACGATGGACCTCTGTTGTGTGTAGGTCTTTTCCCCATCACAGAGACCGTTCAAATGGTTCTTACAACAAGGAAGCCCGTCGTGTTGACCGTTGTTAACAACAAATCTATTGCCCAACATCGCTAGACGTGTTAGTTCGCCGCTCTCTCAGCGGACCCTCCTTGCAGACCCGCTGCTCACGGTCTTCGTTTGAATGTGCAAATATGATGATGTCATCGGATCTACGCTTTTTCTTGAAGTTATGGCGGAGCTGAAGTTTTCAAAGTTTCTCGGTAAGTTTAATTGGGAGTCGCATGTACCTGTCGCCGCTTTGTTTGACTTGATTGTTTATAAGCGATAATGTATGTTTACATTCGTTCAAAAACGACGGTGATATGAAGTAAGTTTACGTAAAGATCGAGAACTTCGTTTTAGCTCAGCTTGTTTGCTAGCAGTCTAGCTAGTTTATGAAGGACATTCCACGGAAAAGGGCCTGGGAACAGGGTTGAAACGGTAGCTAACAAGTTAACTTAGCTAACACTTAAAATACAGCGTAGCTTAAGACTAGTTAGTTAACCTGACTAGTTATGCTACGCTTTTCAAAATTGTAACTTTGTTAGCTAGTTTACTAGATAGCTAGCTAGCTATCTGCGCTCGGCCGGCTCCAAAAGTGTAAACAGTGGGTTTCGAGTGTGTGACTCAGTGCTAGAGAGTGTACCAGCTAACGTTAGATAGATTAGATCAGAGGAAGGTTTACGGCTTAATTAAGGACATCTAACGTTAGATTTGACTCGTTCTTTGAAATGGACAAGCGCACAACTAATCTAGCTCACCTAGCTATCTAGCTAACCTCGGGTCACGCTTGTTCTATTTTAGTGACACGCTTCGCTAGCTGGCTAACCTAACATAGGAGGGCAGATTTTAAGGAGCGAGTCAACGTTTCATGTGCCACGTCGAAAAATTATGATTTAAATTTTGTTATATCCAAAAAAGGAAAGGTGTGATTACGAGTGTGTCTGCTGCTGCGTTTGTCACTTTAACGTGTGTTGGTGTGGGTGCCGTCTGACCCACGGCAGTGTCACCGCTACACAGAAGTGCTCCATCACGTCAGGCGTCTGGTTGGTGCTTGGTTGGAGTAAATAGCTACCTGGTGAAGGATGATACTGCACATAATTAGCCACGGTACCTCCTTGTGCTACGGCCAAGTGGTGTAGCGCAGTTACATACGGCGAATAATGAGACTCGGGTTATTTGGTTTTTTTGTTTCTGTTAGATGTGAACAAATAAGGCCTCATTTCAAGTCTCTGTTATTAACACGAGGCATGAAATCCAATGTATATTATTAAGTCTCGCGCAACAGTTTATGCTTTATCATTTTACACATTTTCGGATAAGCTGTTGATTAATGACCAAAAAACAAGACTATCAGTACATCTATGTAAATAACTTCGCTGTATTTAGAAGATGGCATGGATCCAATTTAAAGAGAAATGAGCTCACTTGGAAAGCTCAGTGTCATCAGTGTGTACGTGAATGTTGCTACAAACATTTCTATCAGATGAGACTTCACAGTATTGATGTATTCACACGGCAGGAAGTTGGCATTCTGTGGCTCTGCCATTTCCTGGTTCATGTGCATTGGAATCAGGAATGGAAATGTGTGTGAGCTAGTTATTGGGTAACCCTGCAGGGCAGGTTTGGGAATCACTAGTGTGCTCCACCCAACCACGCTGAAAAATTCTGTGATTGACACTTTGGCAGAGTTGAGTACACCGAGGACACAGCCGTGCATGTGATGGTAAACATACCTGCTGTTGGCTCCGTTCCTAATATAACACCCCTCTTGCAGTTAATTAAGGTTTGGGCTGGGGTAAGGTTTTGGCACGGTAGCTGAGATGAAATGGAGTATGTAGCTGAGATACAGTAGATCTCAAGTGAACCTGAAGTTATAATCCCTCATTTTGGCTCCTCCTGACGCTGTTTTCTTTTGTAGTTGTTGCTAATTGTTAAGGCTGGTAGATGATCCCATCATTTCTTCCCAGGAAAAGCCGTACGACCCTCAGGGGTAACATGTATTAAGACGTACGACCCTCAGGGGTAACATGTATTAAGACGTACGACCCTCAGGGGTAACATGTATTAAGACGTACGACCCTCA
>JAOYMR010000022.1:262469-277853 GCA_025802075.1 Tenebrosternarchus preto
CATGTATTAAGACGTACGACCCTCGGGGGTAACATGTATTAAGACGTACGACCCTCGGGGGTAACATGTATTAAGACGTACGACCCTCGGGGGTAACATGTATTAAGACAGTTTCGAGCCAACACACATGATTTAATTAAAGCAGCTATTTTCCTGGAATCCCACAGCTGTATCTGAGCATGCTTGATGAGTAGATCTAATTAATTATTGAGTTAAAAACCATTTTGAAATATTGTTTCATTAGCAGATCACTTTAAGCTGTCAAGTTAAGGTCAGGTTAATATCATCACAGGTTTCTCACAGCTGCCCAGGTGTAGACCTGTCTGTAAAAGTAGACCTGTCTGTAAAAGACCTGTCATGTCCTACTGCATGTATCCTTTCAATAAGAGAAGGTTTAAACACTGGGGACCCAAGGAGGCCATTATAGTCTGTTCAGTCCTGGTATAGTTTATTAATCATTATCACGTTATCATGTTGCCGTTGCGATACTGATATTGAAAAATGCTACAGTATGCAAACAAGTACTAAAACTGTGTGTGTGTGTGTGTGTGTGTGTGTGTGTGCTGTGAACATCCTGACCAATCACGGTTGTTCCAGGTAAATGTTCATTGGGTGTTTTGATTAATCATAGCATTTGCATGATCCACATGTTCCAAATAATGCAGCCCAATCATGTAAAATCAAGGGCTTAAGTGTTGCAATACAACTGCAGTACATTTGATTCTGTATGATGCAGTTCTAGTTATTCCTGCGATAATGAAAACATCGTATAAAACACGGTTCTTTGAAAGATTACCTTGGACACTACAGTGTTGCTGTAATAGATAGGAGACTGCTCATGTGCGTTGGCTACCTCTGGTGAAGGCGTGCTGAGCTGAGAATAGAGCCTCTAGTTCACATCCACAGCGCCTGACCACAGGCCCCTCTCACCACCTTTTAGAGAACACAGCTTACTGCAGATCTCAGGAAGTATTCTCGAGTAATCTGAGAGTATCGGGACATATAACAACAGTGAACTCTTGGCGAAATGTGTCTGGATCCACAGCCGAGCTAAACACCCCTGTTGCTATAGGTGTGGTGAACTTACCACACTGGATATTTAATTTTTTTCTCCTTACAGGTCGGTGTAAATCGTAATGCCAAACATTCTAACCCAAGCACACTCCTGGTTCAGCACATTTAAAGCTTTCTTCCGAACCTCTCCTGACCTTCCTCTTGTTCCACAGACTCATAAGCTCGTCCCAATGGAACACCTGCAAGGAGCGTGGAAAACCATAAGCAATGGGCTGGGGATGAAGGACTCGGTGTTTGAGGGCCCCTGCGTCTCTCCCACGCTCATGCAGGGCTTTCCGTACCAGCGCCACCCGTCAGACGACAGCAAAATCTCTGACACCAAAACGAGCAGCACCATCCGAGTGTATCTCCCCAACCAGCAGCGCACTGTTGTGAGCGAGAACTGCATTCACTTCACTTTAGTTTGATTTGTTTAGGCCTTTTTTTACTAGCCAAAGTAACATGTAATGGTGGCAATGAAAACCTCCCCCAAGATGGAATGAAAACCCCTTTGAGAGGAGCTGGATTGCACTGTGATCCAGTGTACAGCATATACACAATAATACACACCATGTCAGACGTACTAACAGTCATACATTAAAGTATACATACTTCAGTATCAGATTTTTTTAATCAAATAATTCTATATTCTAGAATAAAAAAAACAATATGTAATGTTTTACAACACTATTGTGTCATTTTTGCGATTTTTTTCCCCCTTCAAAATCTTTTATAAGCTCAAGGTTTCACAGAGAGAATGCTATATATAAATGGAGCAGATGCTTGTATTTATATTGTGCGTTTTCAATATTTGTACATAATTGGATTTAGTTTTTAATACTTTGCTTAGCCTAGAATGTGCAGGACAGTGTCAGGACTTTAGTTTGTGCTGTTCTCACATTGGAGCACTTCCATATTGGATCACATTCATATTCGCTGTTTCCAACCTGGACCGTGTTCACACCGAGACTAAAGGCTGTGGTTTGCCATCACTGCCCAGGTGAACGTGCGTCCGGGAATGTCTCTGCACAGCTGCCTCATCAAAGCGCTGAAGGTTCGAGGGCTGCAGCCAGAGTGTTGCGCCGTCTACAGGCTCCACGCAGCCCACAGGAGGTAGGGCCAGGGCTCCTCGCTCGCCTTCAGCGCCTCCTATTGTTTTGAAATGACTGTTTGCTTCTGTCTTTCTGTTTAATTAAAGGCTCTTCCAAAAAGGAAAAGCCTGAATTAGACTCCGTGCAGCCCGTGCGCAGAAGTGAATGTGTGCACTGCTGTTTTCGGGGTCCTAAAATGTACACTTTCACATTTGTAAACAAAGAGCGGAATTGTGGGTCTGTTGTCTAAACCGCTGAACTGTGGTCAGTGGATAAAATGCAGCTGGGTGGGACCAAGTAGTGTTTGCAGGCATGATGGGAACCAAACCACACACAGTGTATTGTTGAAGTTAAAAATTGGCCTGTTGCAGTATGAAATGTGGTTCAGATGTTTCTGGTCCATTATTTTGCCATAATAAATCTTTTAAAGTAACGATTGCACATTAGTGTAGGGATTATTGCAGTCCTCATTCCTGGAGCGTTTTTGAAGGTCTTTGTTCTGTAGGCTGTAGGCTGTGTGTTGAAATAGTTTGTTATATCAAACTGGGTAATGCAGAAGGTCCTGTTTTTTTTTACTCTTCGTGTTTTTCTGCTCTGCTTCATTTCCTCTTTGCTCTTGCAGTAAAAAGTCTCGAATGGACTGGGGCACAGACTCCACGTCTCTGATCGGGGAGGAGCTGCTTGTTGAGGTCCTGGACCACGTTCCCCTGACCACCCACAATTTTGTAAGTGCCACAGAACGCTGTTGATACTTTAGGTCACGCTGGAATTATATGGTCCCGGCCCTCAATACATCTTCCCTGTTCATTTCCAGGCCCGGAAAACTTTTCTGAAGTTGGCATTCTGTGACATGTGCCAGAAGTTCCTTTTAAATGGCTTTCGTTGCCAGACATGCGGCTATAAATTCCATGAGCATTGCAGTACGAAGGTTCCTACGATGTGTGTGGACTGGAGTAATATCCGGCAACTCCTGTGAGGCTCATCATATTCTTTGTCTATCAAAGTCATTCATACGTAGAAAAACTGTACTCAGGCATCCATTTTGTGGATGGGTTCACTTTACAGTAGGACTGGCAGATATAACACAATATATAATGTTACTGATGATGTTTAAATGTCTTCTTAAACAGTTTATGCCTGGAACAGCAGTAAATAAAGTGACATTGTAAGAAGCACCAAGTGGGTCTTGATGAATGTTTAGGACGCAAAATAAATATGGTTGGTAAATAATTATCCAAAAGATGGGAAAAAATGGAAAAATAAAAGCAAAAAATACCCCTGACGATTTCTACCTTTGAAATCCCCCAAATTCTCCAGAGTGTAGATGCAGTCTGTTATTTGCAGAAGGGTTATTATTAAGGGTTATTATTAAGGATCATCATGGGTTGTTAGTATGCTTTATAAATTGGGTGCACTGGGGGGTCCAGATCTCTCTTAAACATGGAAGAAAGATGATGAGATTACAAGCCTTGGATAAAATATAAGAGTGAGCCAGTATAGTTTTGTTTTTCTAGAAGAGGTGGCCCTGATCCAGCATGACAGCGAGGAAGCTGCCTGGATTTGTTGTTTCAGTGGTGACTAATGAGCAGAAGAAGAGGGAAGATGAACATAGCTGGATTTTGATGAACATAGCTAGATTTTGATGAACATAGCTGGATTTTGATGAACATAGCTGGATTTTGATGAACATAGCTGGATTTTGATGAATATAGCTGTGTTTCTGTCCAAGTCCTGCTGCTGCTGATGCAGTGTAGCAGTTTCCAGTGCCCGTTTGTTCCCTATTGAACATTAGCCACAATGGGTGGACGTACCCTCACCTAAAGATTTATGATCAGATGTCGCCAAAAAAAAAAAACAGATTAAACAAGGCTGGCACTGCTTAGCACTGACTTGTTTTTGAATGAAGGACTGGATTTTCCCTGCAGGTTGTTCCCGACCCCAGGTGAGAGTGGAGCTCCGTCTCTGCCTCCTCTTACCTCGAGGAGAATGAGGGAATCCCTCACCCGGATCCCCAGCAGGTAAATTCCTTTCCTTTTGTCCTCCTACCAGGGCTGTACAAGCGTCTGCTCAGTTCAGTGATGCATAGGATAGTGATGCTGTCCAATCCTCAGAAACAGCCTTTTGAAGGTTTTCTGCTATAAAACAATATTACTAAAAACATTAAGATAATCGCCACTGTTTCAGTCTGAAGTCTAAACAAACCTTTACCGACTCTTTTGAAGGTCATGATGGTTCAAGCATGTTATTATTATTCACATAAACATTCACCACATTTTGTCAGGTGGCCAGAGAGGTCGGGTTGAACTGACTTATGTTTGCTTTTGGCACAGTGGCCTCCTGATAAATTTTTTTTGTCTGTCCTCCAGCTCCCTGTACAGATATTCGACCCCTTACGCCTTCAACTGCACGACCCCATACTCACCAGCAGGGGGAGCGCTCTCTCAGAGGCAGCGCTCCACCTCCACGCCCAACGTGCACATGGTCAGCACAGCGCTGCCTGTTGACAGCAGCCTGATTGAGGTAACGCCAGGTTCCTCTCCTGCCCTCTCTCCTCCTCTCCTCTCTCTTATGTTGGCCATGACCAGGAGCACTCGAGAGATCCCTAGCACTCCCTCTGATCTCGTTTGTCATTCTTGTCACTCCATCATTGCTACACTTTCTGCAAACCTTCTCCTCTCATATTGCTTAGGCCTACCTCTCTCCCAGCTGCGGTGGTGGATGCTCTCTTGCTTGCTCCGGTTTGGTGCAGACACCAGCTAGCGCCCTGTGCACCACCCTTTTCACCCTTTCTTCATTTTCTCCTCCTTTTTTTCCTGTCTCTTCACTCTCCTCTTATTGGGCTGTGCTGGGGAATAGCTAGAATGCCTGAGTCCCTCTCCCCACTCCTGGAGCCGCCACCTCTGTCTGAAGAGAAGAGTAGGTATTGTTTACCTTCACATTTAAAATGTGCGATAGAGTCTTGATCAATCCAGAGGTCAGAAATAAGCAGCATCCCAACAGCTACTCTGTAAGCACATGGTAGAAAGGCACTCTGGGACTGTTCCTCAGTATACAACGGGAAGAATGAAAGGACTAAAATATGCTGTTTAGGCACATTGCGATTATGCTCATTTGTGTTTGTATATCTTTCAGGATGCAATACGTCAAGGTCATGGCTCAGGTAAGAAGATTACAATACTGGACATGAAGGATGGGCTGAAGATTTGGACTTGTAGTGGATTCAAGTTTTTAGTTTTTTTCTCCCTCTCCTTCTTCTGTAGGAGGTAGTTCCCCGAACCAGAGTCCGACTGGCTGGACCCAGTCTAAAACTCCTGCACCAGCTCAGAAAGAGAGGGCATCGTCCTTCAATTCTCAGGAGAAAAACAAAATTGTAAGCTCTCTGCCACGGCCCTTCCTTTCCACGTGCCGCAGTAGATGCCTGTGGCACACTTCCCCTTTTACAAGTACATCCTGTGAGAAATACAAGAGAAGAAACAGATGTAAGACTGCTGATAAACCTTAGCTAAAGCAGCTCCTGCAACTCCAAGCTTACTTGTTATTGTCTCTAATAGTGAACAGTAAATCTCCAGTCATCTTTATGAACCTTGAGCTTTTATGTCTAAAGGCTTTCACACTGTAAGTTCACTACACACTGCTACAGAGAGCAACCCTATGGAATCAGACCAGCTTCCAGGAGCGTTGCCAGGCAGCACAGGCAGTGATCTCTGAAGTTGTTTTTCTCTGGTGAAACTGGACTGACGTTGGTGTGTTGTCTCCCAGCGGCCACGGGATAAAAGAGACTCCAGCTACTACTGGGAGATCGAAGCAAGTGAGGTCATGCTGCAGTCCCGCATTGGCTCGGGTTCCTTCGGAACTGTCTACAAAGGGAAATGGCACGGTAACGTCCCGCACCAGATCTGTCTGCTCTGTTAGCTCTGTCAGCTCTTTGCTTCTGTGTCTGCTCTGTCAGTTCTGTATAGTCTGCTCGGTCACCTTTGTTAGCTTTGTCACGTCTGTCGGCTCTTTGCAGCTGTGCCTGCTTTGTCAACTCTGTATACTCTGCTGTCAGCTCTGTCACTTGTCAGCTCTGTGCTGCTCTGTCTGTGTGCGCTGCTTCACAACACCTCACCACTGCTGTTCTTGGGTGACCTGCAGGTGACGTGGCGGTGAAGATCCTCAAAGTCACAGATCCAACACCGGAGCAGCTCCAGGCCTTCCGCAACGAAGTGGCGGTTCTACGGTGAGCCGAGACGCGTGGCGGGATTTAGCCTAGCACTGACTCCATCGGATCCCTACTTGATTAAAAGAATTGATTATCCAACATCTCTCCATCCTTCCATGGAGGAGGACTCTTGCACTGCTTTAGGTCTCTGTCTGTCCACAGGAAAACGAGGCACGTCAACATCCTGCTCTTCATGGGCTACATGACGAAAGACAACCTGGCCATCGTGACGCAGTGGTGTGAGGGAAGCAGCCTGTACAAGCACCTCCACGTGCTGGAGACCAACTTCCAGATGTTCCAGCTTATTGACATCGCCAGGCAGACAGCTCAGGGCATGGAGTGAGTTCAGCTCCCACCCCGGGGGGGGTGGGGCTTTAAGAGGGCGCCCCCCTGTGCATTTAAGAGGGTGGTGCGTGTGAAGTTGGCTGCTTACTGTGCTGGTGTCACTTTTCTTTTCTTCCAGCTACTTGCATGCAAAAAACATCATCCACCGGGACATGAAGTCGAACAGTATCCTTCTGAATGTTTAACATACCAGGTTATACCGAATGATTTGCTCTGTGTGTGTGTGTGTGTGTGTACACCGTTTGGAGAACGTTCCTGCTCTATGCTCTCTTAACTCAAGCGCAGACATCTTCCTACACGAGGGCTTGACGGTGAAGATCGGAGACTTCGGCCTGGCCACAGTGAAAGCTCGCTGGAGTGGCTCTCACCAGGTGGAACAGCCTTCAGGGTCCATACTATGGATGGTCAGTGTTCATCCCTAAACACGGCCTCTGAAACCCCCTACTAATCTCATACTGGTGTCTTAAACCTGCTTGTATTTTCCAGTATTTCCTGTATACAGTTTATTCACTGAATAAATACATTCTTTTTAGTAAATGCCTGACTCTGGACTATACAAATGCTTTGTGCTGAGAGGCAGTGGGCTGGTTTGGTAGTGGTGGTATCCTGTTCTCTTCTCACCTAGGCTCCCGAGGTGATCCGCATGCAGGACAACAATCCATACAGCTTCCAGTCTGATGTGTACTCCTATGGTGTTGTGCTGTACGAGCTAATGACCGGGGAGCTGCCGTATTCACACATAGCTAACAGAGATCAGGTAAGTCTCTTCACAAGGTATAGCGGTTTATTATAGAACCAGTCTGTCTGCTACAGTGCAGCACACCAGTGTCTCACCCCACCAAAACACTTAACAAGTTTGGTTTGCATGAGTTATGTGAGTGTATTGTCCTTAATACAGATGCATGATTGTGAATTTTGATAGAAAAGTGTTCTAACCATTTTAATTGATTATCATTGTAACAGACTCTAATTGTTGGTTATAATTACTATGTAATCCGTGAAGTGTGATACTGCTTGTCACTTTAAAAGGCACATGCGTGTGTGCGTGGGTTTGCACGTGCATGCGAGTGTGTGTGTGTGTGTGTGTGTGTGTGTGTGTGTGTGTGTGAGTGAGAGAGAGAGACAGAGAGTTGCATGGGTCTTCTCTCCTCATAATGTTGCGGTAACTGGGGCCTCAAAACTAAACTGAGCACGTAATCCAAGCTGAGCTCCTCAGTACAGGCACCACGAGACTGACCCTCCCCTGCCTTAGGAGCTGGTGTGCTGCTCCTTCCTCTGGTACTGAGCCCACATCTGCTCCGTCAGCATCTCCAACTCTAGTATCTAAAAATGCACAGAGGCCCCAGTGTTGTGGTCTTTACTGCTGTCAGACCAGGCCTCAGAGTCATGAGGGTATCTGATGACCTTCTCAAACCACAACTGCTGACTAGCTCTCCTACTCTTAAACACTCTTGGTGTTTGACTTGATTGTAGTCTCCCTTTCACGGTTAAAACAGTGGTGGTGCAAAGTGCGATTCATTCTGTTTTCTCTGCTGTTCTCTCGTGTTCTGTGGGTCTGTAGATCATCTTCATGGTCGGCAGGGGTTATCTGTCTCCAGATCTCACTAAACTCTATAAGAGTTGCCCCAAAGCCATGAAGCGGCTGGTGGCTGACTGCATCAAAAAGTCCAAAGAGGAGAGGCCTCTGTTCCCACAGGTATGATGAGTTGGATATACGCTGTGGTGACATTACACTCTCCACTTAAGGTTACTTTCACCAGTTTTCTCTCTGGCAATGAGCTAAAATCAAGTGATATGCCGTCATTCCTTTGCCTCATGATCGATCATTTTGCTGTATTCATATTTCTAAACTTTTATTGAGCTACAGTTTGTTCTTGTACTTTCTGGTTTCCATCAGTGGCGCTGAGCTCGCTCAGACTGGCATGGTGTTGAGGCTCTGTGTTCTGCGTGTTCTTCTCTAGATCCTGTCCTCCATTGAGCTGCTGCAGCACTCGCTCCCCAAGATCAACCGCAGCGCGTCCGAGCCCTCGCTTCACCGAGCCGCACACACCGACGACATCAACTCCTGCACTTTGACCTCCATGAAGCTTCCCGTCTTCTGACGAGACGGTCCGTGCCGGAGAAGCCGGCTCCCCGGCGGACCGCGGGCTCCGATCCGGCAGGGTTCCCAGGACCGAGCGCACCCTCTTCGGTTCATCCGGAGGGTACTGGACGTTACACTGAAGCCTCCTCTTCACTCTGACGGCTGTCCACGAGTGGAAGAGGCTGTTTTAGCCTGAAAGGAACTGAAGTCCAGTGTGGCTTTTCAACATTTGCACACATGCGCTTTCTGTTTCTGGGACAGATTTCATCGCTGCTCAAGGCAAAGTTGATGTCTACTTCCTACACAAACTGTTAGATTACATCTGAGTATGTTTAAAAACTTCCAAAATGAGTAGATGCCTAAACGTGACGTTTTAAACAAGAAAATCTTCGACGGAAAAGGCTGTTGAAGATGCCGATGACACTGCCACAGGGGACTTGTAGGATTCTTGTAATTTAGCTACTGAACAACAAACTTCACAACTCAATTCACAATACAGTAGACAATATTTTCTGTAGCTTGCGATCACACTTTGCTATAAGCGTTTTGTTTGGGACACTGAGTATGAGCAGGGCGCTTGTGGATTTGCTTCAGTGTGAAGGGTGTCTTTAGAAATGACTGCGTGTCCCTGAAGACAGAGCTGAGTGCAGGAGACAGAGCTTTTCTGAGACTCACTTCTGCAACAGACACTTCGCAGTCTTTCTCCGTCACTGGGCTGTTTGTGGTTTTACAACCGTTCAATCAGTTTCATACAGTTATAGTGCCTTGTTTGGAAATCGTTTGAACAATTTAATGTTCACACCTTAAAAACAACAGTGTTCAGCTAAAAGTCGATTACAAATGTTAGTCTCGGCATTTTAAACTGATTTTGATTCTTTAGTGATTGTCATCCGGCTCTTTGAAGGTTTTACTGCAGACTGCGAGTATATACTGTTCATCAATGGTTATTTTAATAAAATTAAGTTAAATACAGAATTGTGCTTTCATTGAAGCATGATGTTTTGAGCACGTCTATCAGACCCAGCATGTACTCGGGGTTAGCCTGAATAAACACTTCTGTTACATCTGTTGGTGTTGACGACGATGATCTTTAGAGGCTTTACAGTAGTTCTTGGTCAGACGTTAGGAAACCGGCTGTGTGTGTAGTGATGTCGGAGCAAGACTCTAGTGAGCTATAACGAAAGAAGCATGACACAGCTGTGTGACCTCACACTCCTGAGCCTGAGCCAGCGGTCGGCGGGGCAACAGGTTGCCGTGTGTCCTGCTCCCCATGGCAACATGGTGTGACCTGCCAGCACACCTGCAGTGTTCTGTAAACGCATCACTCTGAGACTCTGAAAGCCAGGGAGCACTGAACAGTCTAAAAAAAGGTCAGCTTTGATCACAAGCTTCTCCTAAAATTGTTTTTGTTTGAAACAAAGCTGGGGAACATTTTAGAATGAACTGGTGAAAAAGCTCTACTAACAAATAAAACACGCACACAAACTATCATGCAGAAACGTGAAGACACATGGATATAGGATATAGGTACCTCTACTTGAGAACAAACTGTAGCAGACCATAGTGTGTCTATAAATTATATTTTATTTGAGCAGATTATAAGTCTGTTACGATATCCATTGTTAGAAAGGTTCAGTCAAATGCCCCCTAGTGGTATTCAAAGGGCTGTCAGACAAAATTGTGCACCTAAATGAGCATTTTATAAACTTTAATATATAGATCTTTCACGATCTCCTGTAATAGAGGCCGCAGGCTCAGCCTTCTGGTGACATGCGGACATGTTCCTCCACCAGGGGGCGCAGGGCCTGCAGAACCTCAGAAGCATTTGCAATCACCAAACCTGGCCAATCCACAATCAAGCAAATAGTGAGGAAGAGCGTGTGCTCGTTTTAGCATTAAAAGACGGTGATTGCAGGGATTAAAGCCGTTTTGCTTCACCCCAACACTAGACTAATTTTAGATTATACTATCTAGTAGACCTTGTGAATTCTGACTTTAATATTTTGCATTTTCGCTGCACTCCATTTAGTGTTCACACTGATCAGTTCATTTTCAGACCTGGTGAATGATTAATGATGTAAATGTCATGCTGTCGCTAAGGAGGAGGATGATGATGACAATGAAGAAGAGTGCTGTCATCAGTTCTCCAGTGCAACAGAGAACTGGACCTTATGCTTTTGCATTATGTTGTAGAAGGTCTTCAAAGACCTGCCCATTGGCCATCAGCACGCCGTCCTCGTTCCTGAGGTACCCGGTGCATGATGATGATGATCTCACTGGCACTATACTTGAGCATGGTCACTTGATCACTCGGATCCATGAAGCCAGGATGCGCTTGGCGAACTTGACACAGCGGGAGAGATGGCCGTTGGTTTAGCATCGTCTTGGACTAAACTGAAGTACAAGTAGTGAATCTACATTGGGAATTCTTGTTAGTCTAGATTTAGATGATTTCTGGGTCTTGGAAACTGGGCTTTAGGACTGTGTGAGAGCTTTGTTCCTCTGCAGGCTTTAGGACTGTGTGAGAGCTTTGTTCCTCTGTAGGCTGGTGTCCTACATATACAGTCCTTCCCTCAACATTTAAAGTAATACCATAATATTATCTGGGGATATTTAAATTTAAAAGGTTGGCAATGCATTTAGCTCTTCAAAGTTTGTCAGCTACAACCTTCAGGACTAAAAAGTGTTGGAGAACAGTTACAGAACTTCCACAGTGAACAAACACCTCTGCTTTTTGGTCAGCTTCTCTCTACCAAATAGCCCGAGGTTGCTGCTGTGCCTGTGCCTCCATGCACCAACCCCAGTAATCTACTGTAACACGTACCACCCCCAGTAATCTACTGTAACACGCTTGTATCAATGTCAGGCAGTTTATTAGGAATCTGTTATAAGCTGTATAAACTTAATGTAAATTGCCCTTAAATGTATACTGTTTTCCTAGAAGATCCCAAAGGTGTTCTATAGGGTTGAGGTCAGGACTCTGTGGAGGCCAGTCAAGTTCATCCACACCAGGCTCTGCCATCCATGTCTTTATGGACCTTGCTTTGTGCACTGGTGCACAGTCATTTGGATGGGTGAGCGAATTCTTTTGGCAATATCGCATATATTATATGCAGTATGGATATATAGGTTTTTCTGTGTGCATATGTATACACACACACACAGCAAAACCTTTTCATGAAGCAACAGTGCTGACATTTATTCCAGTTTTTCTTGGACATGGTTCAAGCCACAGTAGAAACCAAAGGAGGACACTGGAGGAGCAGGAACCATCTTGGGAGGATAAACCCCTGCACGGTATCTACCACCAGCAAATGGTGGAAGCGGCTGATATGGAAAACCCATTCCAACGGCTTGAAAAGGCTGGACTGAAAGACTGCATTGAGATACTAATTATGGCAGCACAGGAAAAAACACAAGATCAGCAGAGGCAAGGATCTACCACACCAGGACTCCAGATGAAGGCTGTGCAGAGATGACCCTGAGGTGCCTCTTTTGTTTTTCACAGCTTTTGTTTGTAATTACACCAAAAAGTCCTCGGTGGTGTTATTTGTTTGAATTGCCTTGCGTCCTTCACATCCCCTCAGTAGTGGTACGGTGAGGACCTGACACTACAACACTTTACACTTCATCTTTAAGAAAGCGTGGAGATGTATATATCAGATGCATTATTGTGAGGTTTAGCACACAGGAATCCGCCTTCTGCTGGTGGGGGGTTTGGACCTGTTTGTCTGGAATCTAAACAAGGTTCATAGAACCGAAAAGAACAGGCAAGGCAAGCTAAACTGTATATCACACTTCATACACAAAGGTCATTGAAAAGGTTTAAATATGTGAGAAAAAACCACAGAAGAATAATTAAACATACCAAAGAAAACGCTCAAGGAAATGAACCCTGAAACAAGTATACAGTGATGAAAAGACAATGTATTGTGCAGTGTATAACCTCCAAACAGAATAAAAGACACAGGAGTTATTAGTTGAGATTTAAAAATTGCTTTGGGAATCTCTGAGATTTAAATGATAGCTTCTTAAACATGATTTTTAAAGCATCTCCCCTTCATCCTTTCTCATATTTAAACTTTATTTCAACCTTTCATTGCATGGAAAGATGGAAAGTATTTTAATCAGTTACATTATAAATCTATTACAGCTGTTTTGGTATCTGATCTTTAAAAAAATCAAAATTTTTTAATTTCGACTATTCAAAAACGTATGTCTCCTTGATTTGATGTTTGTTGCTTCATCTCTATTGAATAGACCTCATAATTCTAAAGTAAAGCTTCCAGTGACAGCTGGCTGCCTTTGAGACTTTTAGACAAACAAGTTTCTAACTACTGTAGTTTCTCTATAACCCATAGATTTTTTTTGTTCCAGGGTTTTATTATGTATAGTATAGGAGACTGGATTGCCTCTGTGCTGATGGGTTACTTTAGGACTCAATTATGAATACATAATAAATGAATCATACAGGATAGAAAAAGTCTAGAAATAAATTCACAATTAACATTAAAAGTATTATAATGTACATGTATTTTAGTTTGGGAAGCAAAATAAAAGAAATTTGTTGCCCAGTGTCATGGTTTGTTTATTGTTTTGTGAATGGTGTTCTATAAAAGAAATTCATCAAAGAAGTGTTTGGTTGTTTATTGTTATGTTACATCAAAAGTTCGATTTACATCACGCACCTTTCATTTGCCTTTCATCAGAGCACATTTTTTTTGCAGAACATGCTGTTCTGTTTTGCAGAACATGACCTCCAGTGGCCCTTCTGGGAGATTTTCTAGATTGTTGGTGTCCTTAAGCACAGCTGAGTGTCACTAACAGGTAATGTGAGTCTTCACATTTCTGGTGAGGAGTCTTCACAGCTACCATTTCTGGTGAGGAGTCTTCACAGCTACCATTTCTGGTGAGGAGTCTTCACAGCTTCCTTTGTAGGGCAGAGTGGAAGCTGCCCACACCTCCAGCCCAAGGTGACAGGTTTCGTTCTTCGTCCTATAGCTTTACATTTTTCATACCACGACCGATTAACGGAATGGTCTGCAAATTACGTTTCGTCTTGCTCTTACGGCCATTTAATTTTGCCCACTTCTGCACCATGTTTTGTAAAACATTGATCACATTCATGAACTTTAGTCAGGTGGGGTGAGATTTCAAAGCATGCAGTGACGCAAGGAACAAACCCCCTGACACCCATCCTGTTAAAACTGTCCAAATACGTCTAAACCTGGTCCATAGTCTCAATTTAGTCTAAATCCCTGTGGGAGAGGCTTTTTCTGGACACCACTGAAGTACATAACGAGGTAAGTATATATTGAAGGAAAGATGTTTCGATGCTATAGAAAATCATTCTTTTTTGGTCCAGGGTAGGAGGTTCTTGTCATTTCTGAGCGCAAGTGTTGGTCTTCTTCAGATCAAGCCAATTTAGGCCAAAACTCAAGTGTCTACATTTTGAATTTTTAAAAATAATTATCAATAAATATTTTAAATAATACATATTTCATATATATATTTTTTTACATTAAATCTATAATATGAAGGGTTGTTATTGACAACTACCTGAATAATAAATGCTTTGTGTTGTTTTCCATTTGGTTGGAATGATATTGAAACTTGAATCTTAATTTTTATTTATGAAAATCAATAACAATAAAGGAATGCATTGCATGAGTAGTTTAAAGACTGCAACATTAGTCTGATACCTGTATCACATCCTCATCGATGTCGTGCTGTGTGTAATGAGCTAGGAATGTTATTGAAATCCACATAATATACATGACATTGCATTACATTTATAATTCAAAGGATTAGAGTTTTTCAGATTAGGTTAGATTAAGATTAATCTTTATTGTCATTACACATGTACGAGTACAAGTCAAGGAAACGTAGTTTAGCAACTAACCAGAAGTGCAACAAGCAGCAGGTGTGGAAGTACAATTAATACAATATATACAGAATGTAGGCAGAGGTGTGGACAAGATGCAAGTGAATATATTATAGATGTTATGTAAGATTTAGTAAAGTATACAAGTGAATATATTATAGATGTTATGTAAACTTTAGTAAAATATACAAGTGAATATATTATAGATGTCATGTAAGATTTAGTAAAATATACAAGTGAATATATTATAGATGTCATGTAAGATTTAGTAAAGTATACAAGTGAATATATTATAGATGTTATGTAAACTTTAGTAAAATATACAAGTGAATATATTATATATTTTTCTAAACCTTATATACAGAGAAAATACTATAGACACAGGAGTATGTAGAATATACAGAAACTATTGTATATACAATTACGTACAGTGTAATAAATAATGAAGTGCAGTCAGTGACCAGAGTATAGGTGTGAGGATTAATGGTGGACAGAGTTCAGCATGGACACAGCTCTGGGGAAAAAGATGTTCCTCAATCTGTTTGTCCTGGTCCGGAGGCATTTGAAGCGCCTGCCAGAGGGCAAAGGGGCAAAGAGAGAATGAGCAGGATGATAGGAGTCCTTAAGAATGCTGGGAGCTCGACACAGGTAGCGTTTCTTCTGGATGTCCTCAACTGATGGAAGAGGAGTCCCTGTGATTCTCTGGGCCGTTTTCACCACTCGCTGT
>JAOYMR010000022.1:293583-307668 GCA_025802075.1 Tenebrosternarchus preto
TAGAGGTAAAGGGGGACGGGGCGTATCCCTGGTACAATAGAGGTAAAGGGGGACGGGGCATATCCCTGGTACAATAGAGGTAAAGGGGGACGGGGCATATCCCTGGTACAATAGCTGTCTCCTAATGTTCTGCGCTCTGGGTTAGTCAAGCAATGGCTGTAGTATGCGATGACTCTGTCTTGTATCTGTGAGAGGATGGTACCCATGCCCTGATCGCTGCCATCTGTGTCCACGACAAACTCGGCTCCTTTCCTGGGAACTGCCAGCATGGATGCCTCACACAGTCGAGCACGGAAAGCACCAAACACTCATTCAGCCTCGTCATCCCACTGGAAGGCAGCCCGCTTTGCAGTGAGCCAGAGTAGCGGCTATATTAGCAAAGTTGTAGACAACGGCACACTATTATGAAGCCAAACCCTAGATGCATCGGTAGCTCACCAACGATCTGCAGCCACTGTGCACTTGGATCGGACCTCCTACCAAGAACGGGAACCGCTTCCTCCCTCTCATGTCGACTGACCTGCCAGCTACACTTAATCCAAAAGCCTGTGGCAGTGGCCAATCTTCTCAGCTGTAGCATTCATGCTGAGGGTTGTTTTTTCCAGAGGTTGTCCACCTCTCACTGGGTCTCTTGTTTCCAACCAGCTCAGGTTCATGGTATTGGCTGGTGTGCTATCTTCTCATCCCACACTAGACATCCATCATTCGCTCCATAGTCTCTTCCTCACACTCCTCTACCATGCACGGTTGTGCTGCTTGTGACGCATCAGCTTTCTGGCAACAGCCCCTTCAGGAGGTGTTCCAACATTAACTCCTCCTGTACAGCCATCTCAACCATCAAGTATGCCAAACCAGTGTTCTCAACTCTGCCTCCACCATGTTTATTTGTTCCCCCTGTAGCCTTCATCTGTCTAGGATCAGACGCCTGACCGATGGTGCTGCCAGTTCCTGCGTAAACCATCACTGGAGACATTTGGTCAGTGTCGTTCTAGCGGCAAATCTGTGAACACCGGCGGTGCTCTCCACACCAGCTCCCCACAGCTGACTCACCATTTCAGCTCCGTCCAGCTGCGATGCCGAATGGCCACTCACAGCTGTATGGAGTTTGGTTTCCAGGCGGCCTTGCCAACGTGGCGTGGTAGGCGGATACATGCCGCCTTTCTCTCGGTGGGTACCAGCTGGGCTCTGTTCCTGAACCTCGTCACTCTGTTTCTTTTGCCATCTGCCTCAGCCAGCCAGTCTCCCTCTTGGCTAGCTGGAGTCGTCTGGAAGGGCCAGGTGTAGTGCTTACTAAACTAACAAAAATCTGCAGAGAGCCACACAGTATTGAGTGCACCTTTCAGAAGGCTATGCCTCAATATCATTTTGAAATAAGAAACACAGAATACAGAACAGCTTTAACACAGAATGAATGATGTAAGCTAAACATGTGTTTTGGGATCTGTTTATTAACTAAGTATTTTTCCTTACTAATTTCTGCTTATCATTTTGTAGCAAAAGCTGAAGGCAGTAACCACACCCAGTGCAGAACCTGGGTATTCTAAGCACTGTACATGTGCTCTAATCACCAGACCAAAAAGCCAGCGCTCTGGTACATCACCCAGGGAGTGGGGGAGAATATCATATTACACATTTTAAAGTAACTTTCCTACATAGAGTGTAATTACATAGAGTGTCATTACAGTGATAATGACCAACGTTAAGAACAAAGAAAAGAAAGTCAGTTGAACATGAATGTATCACCTCTGAGTGCCGAGGAGGAAGTCGCTAGGAGCTCGCCAGGCTAAAGTGACTCAAATCCAATTTTTTCCTTAATGTAACACAGATCTGAATTTTTTCAGGACTCTTTTCAAATCCGTTTCATATGTGGTCCTAGATCAGATATGTACCCTGATTCATGGCCTTGCAGCATAAGTGAAAAGGTCAGATCAGCATTCATGTGGCTTTTTGCCTGTATGGATGCACTTAGTGCTGTCAGCATCAGTCAGCACCAATAGCATTGCAAAACAACAGCAGAGGAGGGTAACAACAGTAATTACGGAGACTACAACTAACCCTCTGGCTATTTTTCTCCTTCTTGACCTGGTCATGTACAGCTGAAGAGCGGTTTGCCACCCTCCAGAGCAAAATTTGACACAAACATGAGCTACTAGCATGTCCATTTTGCCAGTTTTAATATCATGAATTGTCCCACAAATGTGATATTTTTTGTTTATGGTGCTGCACATGACTTGTGCAAAAACACATGGATGCGCACACCTGGATGTGCACACGCGGATGTGCACACGCGGATGTGTACATGTGGATTTGCACACGCGGAGGACAAATGCATTCACGTTACAGGCAATTTTGAATGTGAACCTTCAAGACAGGCAAAAGACATCTGTGCAAAAAAATCATCATTGAACAATGATGCTTTCAAGAGACTTCAGATTATGATCCATAGCATACGGTCTCGACAATGTCTGGATCTGAGGAACTGAACGTACCACACAGATAAATGTCTGTGATTCAAATCTCATCACTCCCTGACAGTACAAGCTGAACTTGCAAACAGAGCACATACAATCCCACTGAATACTGATTTTAACATCAGGACCAGAAAAATACTAACAGACTAAGACCAAGTCACAAAGCTGAATTCAGGCTACCCTGACAGATGAGAATAGATGGATGGTTCTTGTGACATCGGAGAAGCAGTGATTTCAAACTAGGAGCATGGATTCCCCATATGGACTGTATGAACTGGTGGAGTGAACAGTGTGTTTTGAAACTTTAACAATATTTACATATTACGTTACTTCAAAATGTGTTATTTCAGGATCAAACATTATAAAACTTACACTACACTGGCACCAGCTCAGAACTCAGAACACAGCACATTGAGAGAAGCCAGACTTTGCAAACTGTAATGCAAAATGGCTAAATGAGGCTGGGAACATGTGTGCGGTAACGTAGAAATAACCTGCCAATAACGTAGCAATAACCTGTTAATAACATGGAAATAACCTGTCAGTAGTCAGAAGCGTCGAACAAAACTGTGGTTGTCCTTGTGTGGTCGTTATAGAATCGTACATCACTGCAGGGTCCTACATCAAAGTACTGAACAGTGCAGAAGGGTTGTAAGTCATCAGGAGTAACGGCCTTCAGGTCAAACAGGCATTTGTGCACTTTTTTGTGCCTGTTATAGTCCAGGCTTCTTGCCAGTGGAAGCTGATCAATGTGGTGTGAACGAAAGAAAAATGGAAGAAGAGGTCACCGCATGGTCACCACATCGCTGCCAAGAAAACGATGCTGTAAGGACCATTCGGTAACTGAATACCACAAAGCTATTAAATTATAAGAAATTAAAGCAACTTCATGTTATTTTTTTAAGTGCAGTGTGCCCAAGTCTGACCCTGGAGATCTACCACACTGCAGAGTTTAGCTCCAACCCTAAAGTACAAGAGCACCAGGACTAGACTTGGACGCCCCAGTCTACTGCACCCTAGAGTGCATCCCGTACACATGAGCACATGGAGCTCCTTTTGATGTTGATGTTGCTCCTTTTGAAGAACCACCAACCCTGCAGCAGCACTACGTCACAGGAGCATTACACAGCAGTGCTACGTCTCACAGAAACCTAACAGCTCTCACACTCTAAGACAAGCAGGCAGAGGCAGGGTAATCTAGTCAATAACCAGGTATCATAGTGATGAAGCCTATAATGTGAGAGTGAGTGTGTATGTGTGTTTATACCTGATTACCCAGCGCTGATACCATTTTAACTCTTCACACCATCAACTCTACAGTTGATCCATTTACTCTTATTATTTAGAATAACCACAAAGGAATGAAAATAACCAAAGTATAAAAGGTAGCAAGAAATTATTTCATAAATGAACATGACCAATTCTTGAAATAATATAATTAGAAGAACTGGGTGTATATAAACATGAAAATATGCGTGTTTGAAAATATAACTTGCTGACTATCCTGTGTAGTGTGTAGATTCAGGGCTATTTGAGCATTATGAACTGTGTGAATACTGACTGTAATGATTATATCTGCAGTAATGCTTATTAGAAGCCTAATAAATTACATTTGTGCTCCAGAGACTTCTAGTATTATCTGATGAATGTCAAACTTCAGCTTTACTTATAATTAGGACATATGTATACACACATACAAACACACACACACACACACACACACACAAAGACATGCATCATCCATGGTGTAAGGATACAAGTTTCCTGGTGTGGTCAATGACTGCACAATGTATTTACATGCACATCAATCCCTCATTCATAGCCCTGACATGCATTTACCCATTAAGCAACATGTTTCAACAGGTTTTGACAAACGGAAGATCGACCACACATAAGATACAACACCAAAAGCTCCGAAATGTAATAACATGCGATTCAAATTCAGATGGATGTCAGATGATCTAAACTGACATGGTAACGTGCTTTGGTACCTACCAGTCCTGCTGGAGCTCGTCGATCACTAGGAGGAGCTTGTACTTCTTGGTCGTAGAGATGGTGCTTTGCTCCACCAACCCTGCCGAGGCTGCGGTCTGCTTCACCACGTTGGTGATGGAGCTGAAGAAGCCTGTGCCTGAGGGCTGAGAAGCTGGCTGGGGTTTCCGCTCGGGTGTCGGGGAGACGGCGGGCGGAGGCGTGACCTGCTGCCCACCTTCGGCCGCCGTGTTAGGTGGAGGGGGCTGGGGTGGATCGGGCTTCTGCAGGTCCGACAAGTAGCCATTGGGCAGGTTGGAGATGAAGGTGCTGTCGGAGAGACGCCGGCGTAGGTAGTTCATGGCTGGAGGCTGGGAGTCAGTGGTCTACAGTCCTGAATCCTGAATGCAAGGGTGTGGTGTGAGTAGAGCGTTGCCCAGGCGGTGATATATGCGTGCAGGAATCACAAGATTTCAGGCTTCAGCTGTGGAGTGTCCTCAGAGCTGATCATCCATTTGAGTGTAACGGGTTCCCTTCCAGCCTCGCTGTGTTTCCTCTCTACTCTCCCTGCCTGTGATGCTGACGTCGCTGACTACCACCAACCAATCAGAAGCGTCCTCTGTGGCCTGAATGCCTGCAGAAGATGCTCTCCCTCTCTCTCCACTGCTACCACTCACGAGTGTGCTGTTTTCCCTGGGTCCCCCTCCCCCACTCTACTGCCTCACCATCGTCACGTCTTTTTCGTGCTGCTGTGAGGGTGGAGGGGGGGGGGGAGGGAGAAATAATTAAATATATAAAGACAGTGGTGGGGGTTTCCAGCGCATGTGTGCAGAATAAAGCTGAGGCAACTTTGTATATTCATTTCTTTCAGTGCAGTGTTTGCTCTCTTGAAGTAAAAAATATATACATGAGAGGTTATAATATCTTTTCTTAGTGGAAAGCCAGGCAGACTCTTACCTCCCTCTGTTCTACCCGTATGTCACTAACAATTGATTTAAGAAGAGCTATTTCCAAAACATGGAGCAACCTAGTTAATGTAATTGATTTGGGGGTGTAGTGCTGATCGTTACATTTGCTAGGGTATCTCCTATAGCTCTTTAACGCATCCAGGGCTTAACATTTCATGTTGCACTCAAACAGGGCATGCTCAGAATTCAAGCAAGGAGATAATTATCTGTTTAAATTTTTCTACAAGCGTTTGTTCCCGTGGATTTTGCGTACATGGGCTGTTATATTTTAGTCGCGTAAGCTCAAAATCAGTTCTTAAAGGCGTCGGTAGTAAGATGCTGAATCACGTCTCTCAAATCAACCTGATCTGTCAAGTTAATTCTGGTACAAAATGGTTTATGTAAAAAAAGCATGAAAATAATACAACTGGCTACACCGTGCATATAATATAGATTTATATGTGGACTACGATTAATACACTTAACGTGAACTAAATGTAATGCAGCTCGCTCTCAGCATCGCAGTACACGACCCGCAAACGCGCATGCGCCAAAACATTGCTCAATGCATAATCCCTGCTGTAAACGTCACAAGCGCAGATCACCCACAGTACTGTGGCTATAGTTGGCTAGGTAATATGCTAACTACGTTCTTTAGACCGTTTCGTCCGAATAACGTTTAAAAGTAAGTCAAACTGCGAAAAGTTGTGTTCTCCTTATAAAACTGCTTGTTTATTTGCGCTTTAAGAGGTTTGGAATAGTTTGGTATAGCTGGCCAGCTAACTCTCCAGCCAAACAACCTACTTACTAGCTTGCTAACTAAACTTTTGGACGCACTTGGTTTGTTATTTAGCTTGCTAGCTACAGTTACTAGCTAGTTAGCAGGGCTTTATTCTGATGCCGGGCTCGTAGCTACCCAGCTAAGACTGCTTCGTTTTTGCAGTTGTAACGTTTTGATCTTGTCTATTGGCTACTGCTAACAGGATATATCGGTTGGTAACGTTAGCTAGCTACGTCTTTTAGCTAAACTCTATAACGAAGAAATTAGCCAACAGCCAAATCACTTATTCTGACTCAAGCGACGGCCAAAGGCTCAAATCTGCGTATTTTTCGCCACTGCTAAGCTAGCTAGCTACTGCTTGGTTAGCTAGCTAGCTTGGCGGCTAGCTCTTAAGCTAAATGCTTCTCCCGAGAATGGATCTTTTGAGCCACCAATTTATGGATAAAATGAACAACAACATCGGAAGACTTCACTACGACGCGTATGATGGTAAGTTCAAAGCTAGCTAGCTAGTTATATATATCCAATCGGGTAGCTAGATATCGGTAACTGCTGGTGTTTTGGTTTATTTCCGCTAATCAGTTCCTAGCTCGCTGGGTTAATTTTACTGTAAAGTTAATGAAACTAGCTAGCCCATCTAATTTGCTTATATTCGTTGTTAGAAAACAATACAACGAATTTAATTAATTGAATACAATGATGATTTAATGAATTTAATACAATGATACGAATTTAAGATCGTTTTTCTCGATGTATATCTTTTCGTTACGAGTTTTCCTATTTTCTTCTTGGCTAACTGAATTGCTCAAGGTAGAGGCATAAAAGCTAGCTAATTAGCTAGTTAGTCCTACTTAGCTAACCCAGCTATATAGCTGTTTTGTTCGTTATCGTATAAAGTTTGGTAGCTAAAAGCTCTGAGATTTTTGTCTTAAACAGTTTTATCTAAATTAACATGTTCCGAAAGAGACTTTCCTTTGTTTTTGTTCCAGCATACTGTGCTAAAATGTCTCTTTCATATTTTTCATTTGTCATAAAAAATGTCGTTAACACTGAGGTTATCTCCATCTTTTTGGTAGTTTCAGATGATTCAGGGGAGTCGAGGATGCACGCTTTGTCCTCTTCAGTGGGAATCAGGACAGGAACCCCTATTAGCCCAACTAAAAGAAAGTTTGATGATGGAGAACAAGTTGGAAACAGCCACGATTATGACAATGAACAAATGACGAAAATGAGTCGTCTATTTACATCTCATCTGTACGTTTACCTTGTGCTTAACGAGCGCTTATAATTGTATTCCTCCACAACACATTCCTCCACGCTGCATGTGTTAACTTCACAGGGCTGGGCCTCAAGCTCAGCTTCCCTTGCATTTAACCAGTAAAATGCAAAGATGATTATTCAGTCATAAAATTGCTCGTGTCAACAAAGCACTTTTAAACCGGGTCCACCACATTGTGAATTGCAACACTGATGCCTGAATGCTTGCATTTTAACTTATTTCATGTTGTATTTGTTTTAAGGGGAAATCCTGCCAATGGAGATAGTAGGCAGGAGACTTGGAATCACTGCCACAACCCTTTTGAACACACTTCCTCTGTGATCAGTGGCCTTCATGGAAACCGCCTGTATGCTCCCTTTCCCATCTTTGCAGTGGAGCAGCCGCTTGCATTGACCAAAAATAGTGTGGATGGCACCAGGTCCCCCCTTCTTTCATCTCTCGGTACTATAGAACGTCAGCAGGTAAGTGGAGTCTCAGTATTTGGACCCCTATGGTGCTAATGAACTGAACTCTGATGAATGGCAGCCATCATAGGGGTGGGCAATATGATGAAATGCTGTTATTATTGCGATACTTTTTTCCTGTTATTGCGATTATGATTTTCTTTACATGTGGCACTGCTGTGTTGCTGGTGCTTTGTGTGTGCTCTCAAGTGAATAGACCTCAGGAAAACCTAATCATGAAGCACGATAAATCATGTTATGTATCATGACGTCCTCAAGTGCTAAAAGACATTTTTACAATATCGATGAGCTCTAAGGCATTAGCATAGTGCTGGTCAGACCTTACTGTTGTGTACTGTTCTCATTAACGTTCCTTAGAACCGCCCATCTGTGATTACCTGCGCCCCCACAAACAACCGCACATGCAACCTTTCAAACTGTCACATGTCTCCAAATGGATGCACCTCTGTGCCAAGTAATGTAAAGAGCAAGACTAATGGTAAGTCTGAGTACTCTTTCCCTTTTTAATGGATTGTTCTAGAGTTTTTTCCAACCCAGTCTCTGTCTGATGGAATAATAATTTTAACATTTCCATGTTCTTTGAAAAGAACGGGGGGGGAAAAAACCTTTTGACTCAAACATGTTATGTAATGGACAGCTAAGGGCAGTCGTAGATAAGATGACTATCACCCATACTTTTCTATGGTGAACAGGTTTTTGTGTTCTATGCTAAGCATAGAGAAACGCTTAAAATATTTGTCTGACAATAATAGACATTAACCTGCAGCTTTGGTAGATGGAATTAGTTAAAATAATTTTCCTAAAGCAGTGTTCTAGATGTTTTAGGATAATGAAATAAACTTGTCCAAAGCACAATGTTAATTTAAGCACTCTTGAATGCCTCTTTACCGCCTAGCAAATACTGTGTGTGACCCTGTGATAGAAGAGCATTTTCGGCGTAGCCTAGGAGACATCTACCAGGAGCCAGATGCGGCCTCTAACTCCGTGTCCATCACGGGCTCCGTGGATGACCACTTTGCTCAGGCTTTGGGTGAGACCTGGCTGCAGATCAAGGCAAAAGGCAGTGAATGCAGAAGTCCTGAGTCCACTTCATAAAGACCAAGCAGTCCCCAAGAAACCAGTCAGTCCATGGTTGTTGTTTTTTCTGTATTAAGGTCTCTTCTCATCATGTTTGTTGTTTGTGTGAGTGTGAAAACCTTGTTAAAAATTAGTTGTGCTTTTTTTGTTTCTTGTCTTGCTAAACTTGGCACTCGGCCATGCTTGTTTGTTTCTTTCTACATGCTATTGTAAGCTTTGCATTTGGTTAAAAGCTTGATTATTTCTTTCTACATGCTGTAGTAAGCTTTGCATTTGGTTAAATACTTGCTGACATTATCTGTGTGACAAGACATCTAACAAGTTTAGTGACTTTGGCTTAAAACGGTCAACACTGAGTCAGGCTTTTTAGAAAATCAAGAGCGGTTAGTGTCTGTAGTAGAACTGCCTACATGTATGGAACAAGAGCTTTGTGTTTGTGAGGAGCCCCATAATTCCATTCTTGTTCATGTGACACAGTGATACCAAGGACAGCCAGACTGTCAGGTTAATGAATTACTTAAAAATCTCAAGGCAAGGTTATGAAATAGCACTGGACTGGGTCTGGCAGTGAGTAAGGTGCACCTACACTTGCTTTACGTTTCACGCTACGCAACATGCTGCTGAAACACTCGCACTGATAAAAAAAAATCCCACATCTGTAAAACTGCCCCAGATTTCCTAAGGACACTAGGACTTCAAGTATATGTCAGAATCATGGCAAGAACAAAAGACCATAAAGGGTAGGTAACAAAATCTCTAAACTCAAGACAGCGTGAAGTAGCAGACATGAGACACTGTTATAAAAGGATTGCTGTCACACCTCTGCTTACTTCTCAACCTCAATGTCTTCCTGTGACCAAATACATTTGCAACCCTTAATGTTTAATTGCTTTCACAGTTGCCAAGGAGACGAGCGAGAAAGCTCAAAATCTCTTTTCTGGTGTGTGCAATTGCTTTAGATATGAAGATCACCTTTGAGTGAGGGGGTCACACCACGCAGGCTCATTGCACGTGAAGGCGGACCCATGTCCTATAAATAAATGCAGAGCTCCCAGTACTGAACTGTTGTTCTGTACCTGCTGGGCTCCCTTTTAAGGCAGACCTTTGACAAAGCTGACCGGAAAAGGAGATGAGGTGATTAGGGAAAAGAGTTTGGCGATGCAGTCAAGATCTCAAGATGGTAGATTTTCTTATAGTGATACTTTTGATATGTTGATGTGAGTGTGCGTTGTTCACACCTAGATTAAAGCCAAATGTTCTGTAGAGTGAAGAAATATTGTGATTGATTGCCTGACATGTATGATCCTACTTTTAATGCATGGGGAAGTAGTTGGCTAAGGATAGGCAGCAGCCAAATTCTTGATTTCTGGTTCAGGTGTTTGTTTTATGGTTGAACCAGACTGTATTGTTAAAGTTAAGGGGATGGTGATTATATATAATGGTTAAAAAATGCACAGAATATAAACAACAAAAATCCTGCCTCTGGATCACCTATGGAAAATCCAATTTATTTGGATTGGCCATCCATGCCCCTCTTCTTTATACCTGGTGGTGCTTCCTAGGGTTAGGGACTGGAGACGGGGCAAGCAAGCCACATACTCTCTGTTTGTTCCGTAGAGTATTATAAGTATGGCTACCAAAGAAATGTTTACCATTTTGAAACTTGCTGTTATGTGGCACACCTTGGTCCCAAGCATACCGATGTTTAGGGTTTTTGTGTTGCAAGTTTTTTCTTTATTTATTAGATGGACAGTTATCTTCCAGTTCTGAATAAGGGGAGAGTAGTGACATTTCCCTAAACCCTGGGTGACCAGCGACTAACAAGTGTTTCATCTTTAAATAAGTTAATCTCCAAAACATGGAGCAAACTAACTGAACTGAAACCATGCAATCTCCATTTTCTAGGGAGTGTCTCCCTTCCTAAGCAGGTTTGTGCTCATGACTTAAGGACAAATTTAGATGCTCTTACACAATCCAGCCTTACACACAATTTTAGTGGGGTTTTTTTGTTTGGTTTTTTTTTTTTTTTAAATCCTCTTAAATGCATATTTCAAATAGCTGGTATCTATTACAGACACTATCTTTATACTGTGCATTCTTAGAATCTATTTTTTTCAGTAACAGTTTTAGAAAGTCCTGCTGCTGGAACAGTACACTCATTATATTTTTATAACTAATTTCTTTAGATACGTTGGCACCACTTTGAAGCACAGCCTCTGGAAAGGCAGTATACTTGTAGTATACATGGCTTGGAGTTTCTTAACTATTTTGACTGTGATGCAGATGTTTTAAGTTTTTTTTTTTTTTTTACAGGACTGGGGTAGATTGTTCTCTTAATGATGCCAATAATTGGTTATTTCCTTTACATTGCTGTAATATGTAAGTCATTTTTTGTAAACACATTGCATATGTGCTTTCTTCTGGACCAATACATCTAAAACCCCAAAGAGTCGAAGGTGAGAGCTAAACACAGCATAAATCCATGTCCTACATACCAGCAGAATTCATGTTTGGTCAAGCTTTCTCCCCAAGGGTAACTCTTGTCGTTTGCTCATTTTCACTTCAGTCAGGGCAACTGCAGCAAGATTGAGTACATTTATAGTTTGAAGACCCCTGCTAGTTAAGCTTTGCCTGACTTAGTGTGAGTAGCACCAGAGCTAGGAGTGTGTTCTTTATAGTCCGTTTGTGTTTAAAGGTCTGACTTTAGGGTTAACCTTAAATTTACGTGTTGAAGTAATTCACCATGGATCTTGATTTGGTTTTCACACACCAAGCCTAATTATAATTCCACTTTTTTTCTTGACATTTTCTGACTTGCCTCTTTATTCTGTAGTGCATAATTCAGATTCATTTTTAATATAAAATGACCATCGTTACGCAGTGCGTGATGAACTTTTTTTTCCTGTTACGAATACACTTCACATTGTATACCTATTTAACATCCATTACTCTGTTCACTTGTCTATTCCTTTCTCTCCTGTTAAAAAAAAAATGTTTGTCTCTTTTTTTTTTCTATTTCCTTCTGAGGACTTGTTAAAGGTTTGTTAAAAGAACAAATTAGTATTGATAATACTAGTAGACAATGTATCTTTCTTTGGTAATTTGAGGATGTTTTTGAATAATGTGTTTGACAATGATTGTCCTCTATTAATGTGGAACTGGATGAAATGGAAAAAGGGCCTTGTCCTCACTTTGAAGAGTTGAGTTAAGAAATAGAATATTATAGCGAGTCTATATGTAACTTTTATTTGCGCTTCTTTTTTTCTTACAAGTGCCACTTTTATATTCATTAAACTTGAGAAAAAAATAAAAGAATCTTTTAACAAACTAGCTGTAGAAGTGTGTTCATTTACAGTTTTACCACAACCATCAAAGCCACTCTGAGCAGGTTCACGTGTGGATTGTACTCACTGTTTCTGTTGCTCTTCAATAATTGACTGTATTGCTAAAATGGCATCCTTCAGAAAACACCGAGTTGCTCCTAATTGCCAGATTTCTGAATTTATAAGACCACTAGGGGGCAATGTCGGCTCACTTTCAAACACTAAACGCACTCCTTTAAGATTGAAGAAAGAAATTTGGCCACATTACCCAGAGCTTGTTGAAATAAATATGAATTTATCGACATAACCTCATTTTGTCCACCTAAATAGCATAACATTTCCATTAACTTCTGAAGGTGTGATTTGTAATTTAATTGTTGAGTCTTAGCAAAGGTAAGATTGTATTACAGTTTTTGTAGTCTTGTCCAAAAACACTTGGTTTCAGTGCCACTGCAAATAGATTTTAGCCAGGTATCAGGCCCTGGGGGGGATTAAATTAAGGCAAACACAGTGGCTCTCCCTGGCAAGCCTTCCACAAGCCTGCACCCTTTGAAGGTTATGGAGTGAACTTCCTAATTTCTCTCACTTACAGAATGGCAAATGGGGCAGCTTCCTGCTAAATCTGCTCTAGAAGTCAAAGATGCAGTATGTAGTACAGTTTGCGAGATGGAACATGTCAAGAACAGAAGAATGTAGGTTGTAAACGGAAATATCCTGAATATGAAAGACCTTCTTTCATACTTGATTGTGTCTTTCATGCAGTTTGTGTATATTATTGTGAAGAATCACTCTGGCACGAAGACCTAGATAGTTACTTCCACATGAGCACAGCATGAAGCAAGATCTGAGCTCCTAACCATTTTTAACCCAAGCTAAGAAGAAAATGGTCTGCGCAAAGCATTGTTTATCACCATCTTAATCAGTTCATTTCTATTCATCCACCAGCACCATTCTCAACAAATGTAAAAAAAGGGGGGGGGGGACCATCACTTGAAATGCCCAGGCGTGACATCCAGCAGCAACGATAGAAGGCTGCGCCATCACAAAGAGCCCGTTTTCTCGTGTCTCGTTATGAACCTTGTTATGCGCCCCGTGAGCGTTGCTAGGCTGAACAGCTCTGCTAAGTGACACATCGCCGTCGCGAGCCAGCGGCGTCTCTCTTCGCACGTTCTCCTATCTTCCCCCTGCCTTCGTTCGTCGCTCTGGCAGTCACACATCTAGGCATGTGCGCGGAAGACATTACATAATCCGCGTCGTTCTGCCTAGGGCACATCAAAGACATGGGGCTCGGCAGACGCGCACACGCACTTCAGCTGTTTTTTTTCTTTCATTCATTCATTCATTTGTTGGTTGGTTTGTTTATTTTTCTAACCACGATCCTGAGGTCTCTGTTACTGCATCACTCTGATTTTGCTGGCCACGCCTGCTCCAGACATTAATGCTATACTAAATATAAGCTTTAAAACGATATTAATGACATGATATGGGACTGTACTAGCCTAACATCTCATTTTTAGATGTGGGAGGAGCAACAAACTGTGAAGTAGAAGTACCTTATTGGTACAGGGACAATACCTAATTCAGTCCAATTAAGAAATACAGAGTCAGTAATTAATATTAATCTACACCACTGTAAATCACAAACCTAAAGCACATCACAGCTTATAAAATGTTATATGCATTATGGACTATAAATGAACATGCAGGACTGCGTCGGGGCCGCCGGGGGGGGGGGGGGGGGGGGGGGGGGGGGGGGGGGGGGGGGGGGGGGG